>SJYW01047178.1:190161-229328 GCA_006410735.1 Raphicerus campestris
CCCACCCCACCCCCTTCCTCCAGCCACAAAGAGGCATTGGCCAAGGCTGAGACAAGTAATCAAGGGGATATTCAGACAGACAGAAAGGAAAACAGAGCTCCAGCCCATCACCCACCTCCACAGAATACCCTATTACTACTCCTCAGGAAGCATCTCAGACAATGTTTCTAAGGACAAACCCTTTGAAGCAGGAGCTAGAGAGATCATGAGTTGTAATCAGTAAAAAGAAATGAGTGAGATGTCAAGGCTGATTACTGGAAATTGGAATGTATGATGAACACAGGGCCAGAAGGAACATGAAAATTCAGAGAGCTGAGTGGTGAACTGAGTTTAGGTATGTTCAGCGCATGTCAGAGTCTGTTTTAGGGTCCATAAGTGGCAGGGTTTAGAGCCTCATTCTTCACTACTATGATCAGATGTACTTAATAGTTCCTCTGATGTGTAGATGCCTGGTTTGCCTGCATGGAGGTGAGTTTATATTTTTGTTTCATAACCTATAATGTACTTAGCATCATTAAGCCTAATTGAGAGAGTGGCAACACATGAGGGAAGTATGTGAATTTCAAAAGAAATACTTTGCCTTCTTCATAAAGAAAATGTGGAAAGAAAAATGAAACTGCAGCCTATTATACAGAGTGAAGTAAGCCAGAAAGAAAAACACCAATACAGTATACTGATGCATATATATGGAATTTAGAAAGATGGCAATGATAACCCTGTATGCAAGACAGCAAAAGAGGCACAGATGTATAGAATGGACTTTTAGACTTTGTGGGAGAGGGAGAGGGTGGGATGATTTGGGAGAATGGCATTGAAACATGTATACTATCAGGTAAGAAACGAAATCGCCATTCTATGTTCGATACAGGATACAGGATGCTTGGGGCTGGTGCACAGGGATGTTCCAGAGAGATGATATGGGGTGGGAGGTGGGAGGGGGGTTCAGGATCAGGAACTCATGTACACCTGTGGCAGATTCATGTCAAGGTATGCAAAACCAATACAGTACTGTAAAGCAAAATAAAGTAAAAATAAAAATTAAAAGAAAAATAAAATGTTGCATGCAGTAAAGGCTGTATACATTCTTATATTTGATGTGTAACTACCCTTACTTTAGCATATTTGTTGTTATTTAGTCGCCAAGTTATGCCTCACTCTTTGCGACCCCAGGGACTCCTTTGTCCATGGAATTCTCCAGGCAAAAATACTGGAGTGTGTTCCCATTTCCTTCTCCAGTGGATCGTCTCGACTCAGGGATCAAATCCACGTCTCCTGCTTTGGCAGGCAGATTCTTTATCACTCAGCCACCAAGGAAGCCTACTTTAGCAATCAGGTAACCTTAAATAGATGAGGCAAACAAGGAAGAACTCTTGTCCTGAAGAATCTGAACGCAGCATGGCTCTCCCTTATCTAGTTCAGGGAATGAGAAAGGCTGCTGGTGGCAGGACTTTGCTTTTGATTGTGGCGACAACGTGTTGGGAAGCATCTAACATTTAGAATCTTCTTTTATAAAAAAAAATCTCGGTCCCACTTATTTCATTTTACCTTTCCAAAATATTACTCACCGCCATCACTACTGTGACCTGGTTTCCTTACTAGTAAAAGCAAAGGGCTCATTTGGTGATTTCTGAGATCAAAGGCTCAGTCTACCCTTGGCCTCATTCTTGGCAAAAAAGAGCCCAGGGCTTTAAGAAAAAAAGACTTAACTCTCCACTGGAATTAGTTTTTGCTTTGAGATGACAGGACTTCAGCTATGCCTTCAAAATATTCCTATTATTTCATATAATCACATTCAATAATCATTAAAAATATATATTTTTTTTTATTTTCTTGCCTAATGTTCTGTGTCCTTCATTTTTCTCTACACCTAATTTGATGGCAAAATAAAGCCAGGAATATAGAAATATTCATCCTCTAGCCATTGCGTTAATTGATGTCTGGGAGTAAGGTGATGCTATCTAATGAGACTGAATCAAGTGATCAGTGCAAAATACTGATTTTCAAATACATTTTATCTAACCATTTGAGCTGCCTTGAAAATTGGCATAATTACACAGTCTGAGCCTCTAAGATATGGTAATTCTTGATTCAGATATTTCATTTCACAGGAGAGGGAATCAGAAGGCAAGGTTTGATGTGAGTGACTTCAGCACTTATTACCTATAACAGAGCATACTTTTCAAACACACACATGAAAGAAATGTAAATTATTAAATTACCTCAAGTGATTCTGAACAAGTAGACCCACTCTAACATCTTTACTACAAATGAAGCCTTTACTACTTTTCTTTCTTTTTCAGAAAAATAGTCTAATAATCAAAGGACTATGAATATTCAGAACAAAAATGGGATTAGAAATTTTAAGATGCTTATACAATGAGAGGAGAGAAATTAGATTTTTTTTAATTCATTGGGTCACATTACATCCATTTCAGATTCCACAACTGGCACTTCCTCCTCACAACAGAGAATTCATAATGAAGTAAAAGTAATTTTAGAAAGAATTTTACTGAATTATGGAAAGAAAATCACCACAGAATTACTGGTAGTTAAAAGCCTGAAAAAAAAAACTGGTTTCCCTGGTGGCTCAGACGGTAAAGCGTCTGTCTACAATACAGACCTGGGTTCAATCCCTGGGTTGGGAAGATCCCCTGGAGAAGGAAATGGCAATCCACTCCAAGACTATTGCTGGAGAATCCCATGGACAGAGGAGCCTGGTAGGCTACAGTCCGTAGGGTTGCAAAGAGTCAGACACGACTGAATGACTTCACTTCATTTCACTTCAAAAAACTGAAATAACATGTGTGTATGTGTGCATCTGTAAAGTTTTCATATTTACACATTTCACACATATGGATGTAAGGATAAGCATAGATAAGAGGCAGGGGCAAAGTTATGAGTTCTGTTTCCAGAAAGTATGCCAAATTGTGTGTGACTCTACAGTTTCCAGGAGCACAAATAAGCCCTTTCAAAAATTGAACATCTTTATTGTCTGCCTAATATATAGCAGCAATTGGATAGTGCTCTAAAGTTCACAAAAAATTAATTCAATATATTATACGAAATACCATAATGTATTTGCCACATTTGCACTACTGTATCCTGGATCTGCTCAGGTCTAGGACCACAGCTTTCCAATCAGCTTTCATTTCATCATTTTCTAGTCTGTCTTCCAGAGTCCTATCAGAGTAATTAATTTTTATGATGTGAAAAGCTGAACACATCACCTCCTCAACACTTCTTTTGGAAAAACAAATCCAGTTATGGGATTTTCTGAAACTCGGCAGACTTTGCTGATAAGTCTCCAGAAAATAAATTGCAATTTTTGAGAGAAATAACTTTTCTTCTTGCTTTTCAATATTAGAAAATGGTTTTGTGTAACATATTTGATACATGGATATATGAATCAAGCCATTGATTTTTACCCTCACAAACAACAATATTTATGTGATAGCATGAAGAGGAAAAAAGCTGATTGCTCATGGAAAAAAGACCATAAAGTCATGGAAAATGACTGTGGGAGAGAACAATATTTTTTCAGATATTCAGCTCCTTTCCAGAAGCATATATATATATATATATAAAATGACCTCAAACATATAAAACCTTATTATTGTAAAATATATAACCTTAAAATATACAACCTTAAAATTATACACTCTTAAAATACTTGCAACACCACTTTTAGAATTCTAAATAAAATGAAAGCTGTATTAGATTGTCAAAATGATGCAAACTTAATATTACATCAGTAGGTTTAAACTGAGTAATGTACAGTATTGCCAATACTGTACAAAACTGGGAAACCAGAACTCAAGAAAAAGAATGACATTGTTGAAAGGGTGGTGATTTCAAAACACGGGAGATTCTAAACCCTAGCTACACCCCAGCATATTTTCTAATTATGTGTTAATGCTTTCTAATAATATCTTTAAGACAATAACCAATTCTTATTTATGAGTGGCAAGATTCCTGGGAGGAGGAAATGTCAACCCATTTCAGTATTCTTGCCTGGAGATCCCTTGGACAGAGGATCCTGGCAGACTACAGTCCATGGGGTCGCAAAGAGTCAGACATAATGAACAACTTTTACATTTTTCTATTCCATTTACTGGCAAACATACACACCGAGGTGGAAATGACAGTCTAAATTTTTTTTCTCCATTGCATTGTAATTTTTAATCTCTATTTTTTGAACACATGTATGATCATTAATTTTATGTGTCACCTTGGCTGTGTTAAGAGGTGCCCAGAGAGCTGGTAAAACATTTTTTCAAGGTGTGTCAGAGTGTCTGAAAGAAACTAGCATTGACTCAGCAGATTGGTAAAGAGGATGGCCTTCACCAGTACATGTGGGTAATGTCCATCCACTAAAAGCCTAAGTGAGTAGAACAAAAAGGTAGAGTTAGGACAAATTCACTCCCACTGTTTGACCTAAGACCTCCAGCTTCTGCCCTCAGACATCAGTGCTCTTGGTTCCTGGGCTCTAGGACTCAGATCAAGATATAACAACTGATTTCCCAAGTCTCATGTTTCTGGGCTTGCTCTGAATTATACCACCAACTGGGCTTTCCTGTTTCTCCTACTTGAAGATAGCAGACTGTAGGATTTAGCCTCCAAGTCATGTGAATTATTTCTTATAATAAATCTGTCTCCAGATAGACAGATATACATAGGGCTATAGCTATATTTACACACACACACACACACACACACACACTCTTATACACAGATTTCAAACCTGAGATGTACTTTCATTTATCCTCACTTCCTGATCCATTATCTTCTGATCTATTCTACCTTATATCTTGACCTGTCTTCTTCTGACTCAAATGATGTCAGAGAAGTGAAAAGAGTTCACATACAGTCCTTTACCTTATTCCCTTTCTCTTATTTTTTATAACAATATGCACAATACAAATTCATGTCAAAATCCATTCCTGCTCTAATTCAGATTATAAACTCTTATAGGCCTTAAATGTGCATTCAGTAGTTCATGCTAAACCACACAAAGAATTGGAGGATAAGAGAGTGGCCCTATGAGGAAAGGGTAAAAATGAGAGAGAAAAGTAAATGGATTGCAGTTATTTTGCATGGATCACAGACTCTCCAGGATCATTTAAGATTCATCTTCCAATCTAGTAAAGGTTACAGCACAGATAAGATGGAACAGGAGTCTGTTTAATTTAGCACATCCAAAATGAAAGAAGGATAATTTTTTACATGAACAACTTGGCTTGCTCTTAAGGGATAATATTCTGAGAGCTTTCATAATTTGAGATGAATATCCACGAAGGTTTTGAGATTTGTTGCTGAAGGGTCATGGCTTTATGTAGGCTCCCATCATTTTGAGTACCATTACATTGACTACTTCACTCATCCTTTCTTTAAACATATATTGAGTATCTACTACATGCAAGCATGTGGCACATAGACAAACATCTATTCAACATCTTGTTTGATCTTGAAACAACTTGTTTGATCACTAAACCACTCTTTCAAACATATTAAATGAGTTCCTCTCTTTCATGTGGCAGTCTTCTTACCAGGCAATAGCATAGTCAAAGATCTGTATTAAATAACAAGTTCTACATTTGATAAATTCAGAGTTTTATGGAGAAGACATAAAATGTGTTTAAATACAGGGTAATATGTGATAAAATAGGGTTATATCTAAAATGGCACAAATAATTAATTTTTAGAAGGATCATAGAAAATTTCAGATGGGCAATAGCACTTGAGTCAGATCACGATGGATGAGTAGGAATATGTTAAGTGGATGCTAAAATTCATGTGTAAATGGATTTGGATATGAGGATATACATGAGTTTCATGAATCCAGTGTTAAGATCAGTGGTTTTTAATGAGGGAAAATTTTGTGACCATGGAACATTTGGCAGTGCCGGGAGCCATTTTTAATTGCCATGACTTGTAAGGAGATGCTATGAGAATCTAGTGAGCAGAGGCTAGGTATGCTGGTAAACCCCTTACAATGTAAAAGCAAAGGTCCACATCAAACATCAAAAAAATACTCAGCCCAATTTGCAACAATATTGATGAACTTGAGAGTATTATGCTAAGTGAAATAAGACAAAGACAAACACCATATGATTTCACACATATGTGGAATAAAAAACAAAAAAAGCAAGCAAACAACAACAAAAATAAATAAATAAATAAATGAACAAATCAAACTAAACATGCTGATACAGAGAGCAGAGTAGTGGTTAGCAAAGGGGAAGGGGCAGAGTAGGGGTGGCGGAAGAAGGCCAGAATGGATAAAAGGGATCAAATGTATGGTAAGGGATGGAAACCAGACTTTTGGTAGTGGACATGCTGTGGCTATACAGAAGCAGAAACAGAAGGTGGTATACCTGAAACACATGTTACCTTAATAAAAAGTTAACCTAAAATTAGAAAAGATTACTTGGTCCAAACCATCAATAGTGGTGGTTTAGTCATTCAGTCGTGTCTGACTCTTGTGACCCCATGGACTATCGTCTGCCAGGGTCCTCTGTCCATGAGATTCCCAGGCAAGAGTAACGGAGTAGGTTGTCATTTCTTTCTCCAGGGGAATCCTCCCGACTCAGGAACTGAATTTAGGTCTCCTGCCTTGCAGTTGCAGGTGGATTCTTTACTGACTGGCCTACAAAGGAAGCTTTCACATGTCAGCAGTGATTTTTAAAAAAACAGATACAGGACCAATAGAAAAAGAGGTTGGAATTGAAGTAAAATCTCACATAGAGAGCTTGGATATCTTATTATGGGTAATGGGAGGAAGTGATATAGTTTTAACAGGATAATTACATTTTTTATTTATTATCCAAGATAACTCTAAAAATTGAACTATGGAAGATAAATCTGTTGGCACTGAAATTAAATGCTATGATACCAATAATTAGAGTATTGCAGTAGTTATTGCAGTAATTTTGGCAAGTATTTATGGGATTATGAAGTAAGACTATAGAGATGGAACAAGACAGAGGATATCAAATCATGAAAATTACACACAACAGCATTTAGTGGATAAAGCTGTTTTGAGAGAATTGCTACTTTGATCAATGAAATATGTATAAAAAGATTTACATTTGAATCAAGATGTAAAGAATACTATGCATTTAGAGCAGTAGTTTAATTCAGTTTGAATTCCCCTATAGGTTATTTTCACCTTATTCTTAAAAAAATATTTTATCTTTTGAAAAATCTAGATCTTTGCCAATTTGTTGGACCATATCACCATCAATGCTACCAAAATTCAAGACAATTTGTTCACATTACTGACTCCAAAGTAGGCTTATTATGCTCATGTTATTAGGGAAATTCTCTCCCAAACTACTGCCTAATGTTCAGAATGTAATATGTTTAAGCAGACACTTAAATCTTACAGACAAAAATGCATAGTCTTGGCCTGTCATTTTCTAATATTTTGTGTTCTAAAATTTTTCTTTTAGTATGAAAATTTTGAAACTTTCCCTCATTCTTTCATGTGCTGAAGCAAAGCGAATGTCTGTGACTCTTTTGGAAGATGCTTTACAGATGGACAGAGCCTCTGTTTTTTGCATTAAATAGAACCAAATGCAGTGCCACATTTGTACAGCAATGAACATTTATGCAAATCTGAAGAGTAGGCAGGTGCAAGAGCAAATTTCTTAATGCCATTTGCTCTGAAAATTATATAAAGCTTCTAGAGCTCTGCTTTTTATAGTAGCTAAAGGAGTTTTGTTTGGTATTTTTAAACAATAACACCTGCTCCAGGCAGAAAAGTCAGTTCCCGTACAGCAGGAAGTAGGCTGCTTTTGGTGGAGAGGAGTTCCAGAGATTGTCTCCAATAAATAATAAGGCGATATAATAAAATGTATTTTGAAAAGGCTGGGTGGGTGGTGGAGGTAGAAGTAGGTGGGTGGGAAGGGAGAAATTTTGCCTTTTGCACTGACAGATGCTGGCAAATGGCAGGAATTCAGCCCAGCCAAGGAGATGGCAGAAGTCCACAGGATTCCATCTGGGGCCTGTTTCTTTGGCCTCTGAAACCTGGCAGAGCCTCTTCCCTCACAGGCCTAAATTTCCCTTTCTCTTTGTAGCTTAAAAGGAGAAGACCTTCATGACTGCCATTTCTCTTTTGCTCCATTTTTTTCAGCCCCATGCCATAGAATCAATAGTGGTTAATTAAGATCAGTGACTTGTTCTTTCCAATTTCTTTCATCAAAGCTGAATTCTCTCTGATGATATATTTTGGTAACCTCCCTATTTCCAAAGAGATACAGAATATCTGTTTTTCTTCTTTTAACATGATTCTAATATGTGATTTTGTAATATATCTGTCTGCTCTTGAGGATATCAGTTGTTCATTCATACATTCATCATTCCTTTAAAGAGGCCTTATCATGTGTTGGCAAGAAATAGTGGAGCTAAAAATGAAGAAACTCATACTTCATCCTAGTCGTGTCATTAACTTCCTTCACTCACTCAGTCACTTAATACATTTTATTGATTTTTATGGTATTATGGCCATGACAGCCATCACCCCATTCATCTCCAAGGTTTGTCAGCTGTCGTAACATTATGGACTGGTGTCCCATTCTCTCTAACACCTCCATATACATCTCCAGGAAAATAAAATGAATAATTTTTAGAGTGAGGCAGCCTAACAATTTTTAACAAAGAAGAATAAAAAAAATGAAGAGGACTTTAAGCAAAGTATAAGCAAGGAATAAGGAAGTGGCTTTACACTCAGCAATTGTTTTAGGTATTCGAAATTTTGGAAAGAGTAATATTTAACCCTGCATCCTAGGAAGCTCAAAATCTTCCTCAAATATAAACACACAAATATAACATGATAATAAAATGGAATATACTTATTTATTAACTCAAATGATGGCACAAGCATCCTTGTGGGTGGCTCTATAGAGACAGCACCACTTTGTGACCTGAAGCAAGATACCTATTGTACTGGGACATTATGGTCTCCTTTTTCTCATCCCGATGTACTTATCCCCTTACTCTCAAACTTGGTGTATTTATTTTCCAAAACCTTCCCTAAGATCTCTCCTACATTCTTTCATTTCCCTCATCTCACTGGAATGAAGAGGGATATCAGTCAGTCCCACAGTGCTGGCAGGAATATCCCTGGTGTTTTCTATATATTCTATAGTCTTCTTTCAGTCTTCTTTCTATATATTCTATAGTCTTCTTTTTAACAATCCCTCCTGAAATGATAATAACTTAAAGATATCATCAATTTCCCACTGGTGTCCTAATTAATATGCACTTCAAGCTGAAAATATCATTGGGTTGTCCACAGAAGAATAATACCTCAAAAGGTAGCACGTCAGTTATAAATATGCAGAAAATAAGCACACCTGAAGGGAAGAGCTAATAAGCTGATGTCTTTCGTCAGGTTTCTAGGATAATGGATGCAGATTTATATCTTAGGAGTGTCCTCAGGATAATACATGTCCTCAGGATAATAATATGATAGCGGAAGGGTGGCTTAGAGGGAGGAATTGAATTGTGATTGAGTCGCAAGTAAGGCTTAGACAGTCACTTGGAGCGNGTGAAGAGGGATATCAGTCAGTCCCACAACGCTGGCAGGAATATCCCTGGTGTTTTCTATATATTCTATAGTCTTCTTTCTATATATTCTATAGTCTTTTTAACAATCCCTCCTGAAATGATAATAACTTAAAGATATCATCAATTTCCCACTGGTATCCTAATTAATGTGCAATTCAAGCTGAAAATATCATTGGGTTGTCCACAGAAGAATAATACCTCAAACGGTAGCACGTCAGTCATAAATATGCAGAAAATAAGCACACCTGAAGGGAAGAGCTAATAAGCTGATGTCTTACGTCAGGTTTCTAGGATAATGGATGCAGATTTATATCTCAGGAGTGTCCTCAGGATAATACATATAAGGGAATGATAGCGGAAGGGTGGCTTAGAGGGAGGAATTGAATTGTGATTGAGTCGCAAGTAAGGCTTAGACAGTCACTTGGAGAGCTCTGGAGATTTGGGAGCTCTGAGAATTCTTGGGGAGCTCTGGGAATTCTTGAGTCACTTGGGGAATTCTGGGAATTCTTGAGTCACTTGGGGAGCTCTGGGAATTCTGGCTGGCCCTTCAGAATTGTCCTGTCTTAAAGTAAGGAAGTGAGGCCTTGACACTTACTAGTCAGAGGATGCAGGCTGTACAGGTGGGAGAGGGCATCGTCTTGACTGAGGACATTCTATTTGGCTAAAGACAGTTCCTCAAGAGGGCTTTCCTTGCTGACTGGTAAAAACTCTGTCTGCCGATGCAGGAGACGCATGTTCAATTCCTGGGTTGGGAAAATCCCTGGGAGAAGGGAATGGCAGCCCACTCCAGTATTCTTGCCTGGGAAATCCCAGGCTACAGCCCATGAGGTCGCAAACGAATTGGACACAAAGGTAGCGACTAGACAGCAACAGAGTCCTCCAGAGGCCAGGTGAGAGCTCTCAGCCGCCTATAGTCCCGGCTGCCGCTGAGGAAGAGCGGTGGCACAAAAGGGAAAACCTGGCAGGCCGGCACAGCACAGCGTCCATTGTTATATTTGACACGGAAGGATTTTAAGGTGTGTTTTGGAAAGTAACAGCACAAAGTGGGGATATTAAAAAATACCTTATCATGAAAAGTCTTGCTAGCAAAACTAGTTTACTGTGAATTTTAACAAGTTTCTAACCCTTTCAGGGCCTCATTTGATCATTAAAAAAAAAAATGCTGACAACATATCTAAGACTTTTAGGACTTTATCTTTTTAAAAAAGGATCTAGTTATTACTAGAGAACAGAGTATATGCATAGCAATCTTATTTTTACAGTGGCTAAATAATGTCTAATGTTTAACAATGTTTCTCTAAGTACAGTCTATGGGCTGCATATATCAGAGTCACCAGGGTTTTTAAATAAAACGTAAGACCATAATTCACACAAACCTGACTTATAATATCAGAGGTTATACATACGCATTTTATCAAAATTTCAAAGGTAATCTCATAAGAGTGGAAATTTGGGGACCACCAAATCAGAAGACTTAGGATAAACATTTGCTACATGAATAACACATGTGCTATGGTATCAACGTTCTGCTCATTGATGGAAATGACGGTAGTCAGTAATAAAAAGAAAGATAAACATACTTCTTTTAATACGCTGCATCTTTTGTATGAATTCTCTGAAGATGAAATGATGAGTAGACATGCTTAAGTTAGATTTGGTTATGTATGTCCTATGATATTATAAACCAGAAGGATGCTGGATTCAATTAGAATCATCACAGATCAATGTGGGCTTCTCTGGTGGCTCAGATGGTGAAGAATCTGCCTACAATGCAGAGACCCAGGTGTGATCCTTGGAGGAGGAAATGACACCTCACTCCAATAATCTGCCTGGAGACTCCCATGGGCAGAGGAGTCTGGCGGGCTACAGTCTATGGGATCACAAAGAATAGGACACAACTGAGTGACTAACACACGCACACAAACACACCGGTTGATGCCTCAGACAGACAACTGGAAGAATTATTAAACTCTTCTCAAAATATAGTTATTACAATAAATGAGAAATAAAATGTCCTGGGGTCTTTGGCACTATCCTAAAAATGATTCACATTCTTCTGCTATAAAGAGTCACAACATAAATAAGACTCAAAGGCAAGAAACTGGAGAAATACAGACACCCCAGCAATAATTACCGTTGTTAATAGAGATTTCTGTCTTCCCAATTAACCATTTCTGTGCCTTGAGGATGAAAGAGTAGCTACTGCATAATGCTTCTAAAGTTTTGATCTATTTCAAATTCATCTTCTCATTTTTTTCTTCTTTGAATTTAGGGGAGTTCCAAGGATCATGACAGTTTTCTTTGTGTACTCCTACTGATTCCACTCTAAATTTGACTTATCTTCAATAAAGAACTTTAAAAAAAAAATCTTGACATGAAGTGAATCTGGTTTTATTATATCATTTGTATATGATCTCTGGGACTATGACTCTGTTCCTTTTAGGACTGGGCTGTTGTGTGTTTTTTTTTTCTTTTCCCCCAGAATAATATGCCCTAACCTTCACAGAAAACAATAAACTATCTATCTTTCCATTATCCCATGGGATTTTGAAAACCAGAAGAATTCTAGCAACTGGTGTTGGGACCCATCTCCACTGCTAAAAGATATAAACCATGGCTTCCTCTCAGGAAAATGCATGAAAACCAAAATATGTGTGTGTGTACGTGTGTACTTGTTGCTCAGTTGTGTTTGACTTTTTGTGACCCTATGAACTGTAGTTAGCCAGGTTCCTCTGTCCATGAGATTCTACAGGCAGGAATACTAGAGTGGAATGCCATTCCCTTCTCCAGGGAATCTTCCTAACCTATGGATAGAACCTAGGTCTTTCACATTGCAAGCAGAGCCTTTACTGACTGAGCCACCAAACCAAAATAATACAAATAAAAATTTTGCTGTCAGAATCAGGACTCTTTACTCTTACAGGTTGCTGTTGCTAAGTCACTTCAGTCGTGTCTGACTCTGTGCGACCTCATAAACGGTAGCCCACCAGGCTCTCCCGTCCCTGGGATTCTCCAGGCAAGAACACTGGAGTGGGTTGCCATTTGCTTCTCCAATGCATGAAAGTGAAAAGTGAAAGTGAAGTCACTCAGTCATGTCTGACTCCTAGCGACCCCATGGACTGCAGCCTACCAGGCTCCTCCATCCATGGGATTTTCCAGGCAAGAGTACTGGAGNGGTGATATCTATACACACACAACACACACCCCTACATCCTTCATAATAAATTCGGAAATAATTTGCAATTCATTAGCCAAAGATACTGAAATAAACAATAGTCAGAGGAGATGGAGCCATGTTTGTACAATTTTACTTGGCTCCAGAACTTTAGAAGAGACATCAGTCAGCTTTGTTTTCTACAAAAATGAGGGTCAGTGAGAGATTAAATACTCATATTTACTGTCTTGTTATTTGCCTTTTATGTTGTGGCTTAAAAATATATTTACCACCTGAACCATTATTTGGGAATATGTACAGATATACAAAGCCATCCTCTTCCTTTGTTTAATTTCCAGTTTTACTGAGACATAATTCACATAAAATAAAATCCACCAATCTCAATACAGAAAACACAACCACATCCACATCTAATTTTAAAACAATTTTACCACCTACAAAAGAAATTCCAAACCTATTAGAAATCATGCCTCTTATCCTCTCACCCATAATCATGGGGAAATTCAAACCTAATTTCTGTCTGTATGGTAAGTCACTTCAGTCACGTCTGACTCTTTGTGACCCCATGGACTGTAGTCCACCAGGTTCTTCTGTCTGTGGGGATTCTCCAGGCAAGAATAATGGAGTGGGTTGCTTTGCCCTTCTCTGGGGAATCTTCACAACCCAGGTATCAAACCTGTGTCTCTTATGTCTCCTATGCTGGCAGACAGGTTCTTTACCACTGGTGTCACCTGGGAAGTATGAATATGTCTGTTCTTACCATTTTATATAAATGAAATAAAATATTCTGTGGTTTGTGAATATTTTTTCTTTTAACATAATGGTTTCAAGGTTCATCTATATTAACATATATCAGTACTCTATTCCAGTTCATGGCTGAATAATATTCCATCACATGAAAATGTCACACATCATTTATCCATTCATCAGTGGAGGGACATTTGAGTTGTTTCCACCTTTTGGATAATACTACTATGAACATTTGTGTGCACATTTTTTTGTGTGTGGATGTACATTTTGTTCTATGTTGGTATATACCTAGGAGTAGAATTCGTGAATTATATAGCAAATTAAAAATTAACATTATGTGGAACTGGCAAAATAGTTTCCAAGTGGGCATCATTTTACATTCCCACCAGCAATGTTTATGGTTTCCAGTCTGTGTGCATCATAGTCAAACATCCCTTTTCCTATCTTTTTCTTTTATTATTATAATGATTCTAGTGAGTGTGGAGTGATACCATATTAAGGCTTTGATTTGCAATTCTTGAACAACTGATGATTCTCAGCATCTTTAATGTACTTCTAGACATAATATATCTTCTAAACAGAAATGTCTATCCAAATAGTCTGCCTAATTTTTATGCGGATATGTATCTAATTTTGAGTTGTAAGCTATCTTTGGGCTTCTCAGGTGATGCTAATGGTAAAGAACCTGCTTGCCAATGAAGGAGACATAATGACACATGGGTTGATCACCAGGTTGAGAAGATCCCCTAGAGCAGGGCATGGCAAACCACTCCACTATTCTTGCCTGGAGAACCCCATGGACAGAGGATCCTGGTGGTCTACAGTTTATAGGATCGCAAAGAGTCAGACACAACTGAAGCGATGTNAATGGTAAAGAACCTGCTTGCCAATGAAGGAGACATAATGACACATGGGTTGATCACCAGGTTGAGAAGATCCCCTAGAGGAGGGCATGGCAACCCACTCCACTATTCTTGCCTGGAGAACCCCGTGGACAGAGGATCCTGGTGGTCTACAGTTTATAGGATCGCAAAGAGTCAGACACAACTGAAGCGACGTAGCATAACATAAACTATTTTTGTATATATTATATACACAAGCCTTATAGATACATGATTTGCAAATGTTTTCTCCCGTTTTATGTGTTGTCTTTCCACATTCTTGATGCTATTGTTCACAGTGTGAAAGTATTTAGTTTTGATTCCGAGCCATCTATCTCTTTTTCTTGTACCAACTGTGCTTTTGCTGTCATGTCTAAGAACCAACACCTCATCTAAGGTCATAAAGATGTATTCCAATGTTTTCTTGTAGTATTTCTTTTAATTTTAACTCTTATGCTTAAGTTACTGCTTGATTTAATTTTTAAATATGGCATGCAGAAGAGGTCATATTTGCTATTTTATATATAGATAATCAATTGCTCTGGAGAAGGAAATGGCTACTCACTCCAGTATTCTTGCCTGGGAAATCCTATGCTACAGTCCATGGGGTCACATAAGAGTCAGACACAGCTCATCGACTAAACAACAGCAATCAATTGCCACTATTATTGAAAGACAAATCTTGCCCGACTGAAATGTCTAGGCACTATTGTCAAAAAACATTTTTTTAATATAAATTTATTTATTTTACTTGGAGGTTAATTACTTTACAATATTGTATTGGTTTTGCCATACATCAGCATGAATCTGCCACAGGTATACACGTGTTCCCCAAAGTTAACAGTTTCTTTCTGGACTTTCATTTCTATTTTCTTAATCTATAACTATACTGTTAATCCAGAATGACTGTATCAATCATGTAGCTTTGTTGTAAATTTTGAAATAGGAAATATGAGTCCCCCAAGTTTATTCTTCTTTTTCAAGATAAATCTGACTCTTCTAGATCAATTCTATTTCTATATGAATTTTAGGATAATTTTATCACTTTTTGCCAAAAAGCCAGATGGAAGTTTAATACAGATTGCATTGAATCTGTAGATCAGTTTTATGTATGTCTTCTTCTTAACAATATTAAGGTTTCCAATCTGTGAAAGTGGTATATATTTCCATTTATTTAAATCTTCTTTAGTTTCTTTCCAATGTTTTGTAGTTTTCAGCACTTTTTTATACTTAAATGTTGTACTTTATTCGTTTTAGATGCTATTGCAAAGAACATTGTTTTCTTCAGTTGACCTTCACATTGTTCATTCCCTGTGTATATAAACACAATTGATTTCTATATACTGAGCTTATATCCTTCATCTTACCTTAGGTTGCTTATCAGTTCTAACTGTGTGTGTGTTTTACTGAACTCTTCACAATATTCTACATAAAAGATTATGCTATCCAGAAACAGAGACAAATTATTTATTTTTATCCAATCTGGATGCCACTTATTTACTTTCCTTTCCTAATTGTCCCAGAATATCATGTACAATGTAAAATAAAAGTGGTAAATTAGGAGTTTAAATTTAACATATACACAACACTATATATAAAATAATCAACAAAAAATCATGGTACAGGGAACTCAACTCAGTACTCTGTAACAAACTGTATAGAAAAAACCTAGAAAAGAATAGATAACGTACATGTAAAACTAAATCATTTTGCTGTGCACCTGAAATTAACACAATGTTGAAAATCAACTATACTCCAACATAAGACAAAAAATTTTTAAAAAGTGGTAAAATCATATATTCCTGCTTTGTTCCTAATCTTAGGAAACAATAGTCATTTTTTCACCATTGATTATTATGTTAGCTCTGGTTTTTCCACAAGTGCCTTTAATCAGGTTTCAAGAAGAGTTCATTCAGTTCAGTTCAATAGTTCAGTCGTGTCCGACTCTCTGCGACCCCATGAATGGCAGCACGCCAGGCCTCCCTGTACATCACCAACTCCCAGATTTCACTCAGACTCACATCCATCGAGTTAGTGATGCCATCCAGCCATCTCATCCTTGGTCGCCCCCTTCTTCTCTTTCCCTCAATCCCTCCCAGCATCAGAGTCTTTTCCAATGAGTCAACTCTTTGCATGAGGTGGCCAAAGTACTGGAGTTTCAGCTTTAGCATCATTCCTTCCAAAGAGTACCCAGTATCGATCTCCTTCAGAATGGACTGGTTGGATCTCCTTGCAGTCCAAGGGACTCTCAAGAGTCTTCTCCAACACCACAGTTCAAAAGCATCAATTCTTCAACACTCAGCCTTCTTCACAGTCCAACTCTCACATCCATACATGACCACTGGAATATCCATAGTTATAACTAAATTGTTGAGAATTTTTAGCATGAATCATTTTGGACTTTGGAATGTACTTTTCTCTGCTAATATTGAGATTATCATTTAGTTTATATTTTAACTTGTTGATATTGTATGTTGTGTTAATTACCTTTTAGATATTAAACCAACTTTGCATATCTGGGATAGAACACTCTTGGTCATGGTATATAATACTTTTATACATTATTGTATTTATTTTAAAATTATTTTGCTGAGATGTTTTATATTTATTTACAACAAAATGTTAGTTTATGGTTTTGTTTTTCTCACGCTTACTTAATTTGGTTTTGGGGTCAATTTATCTGTTCTCCAGGGGGTCCTCCTATGGCTCAGATGGTAGAGTCTGCCTGGAATGCAGGAGACTCACGTTCTATCCCTTAGTCCAGAACATCACCTGGANTATTCATTTTAAAATTATTTTGCTGAGATGTTTTATATTTATTTACAAAAAATGTTAGTTTATGGTTTTGTTTTTCTCACGCTTACTTAATTTGGTTTTGGGGTCAATTTATCTGTCCTCCAGGGGGTCCTCCTATGGCTCAGATGATAGAGTCTGCCTGGAATGCAGGAGACTCACGTTCTATCCCTTAGTCCAGAACATCACCTGGAGAAGGAAATGGTGACCCACTCCACTTTTCTTGCCTGGAAAATCCTATGTATAGAGGAGACTGGTGGGCTACATTCCATAGGGTTGCAAAGAGTCAGACACAACTGAAAGACTTCACTTTCATTTTCTGTCCTCTAAAATCAGAGATTATCTCATTTAAAATTCAATAGAAATTATCAGTAAAATTATCTGGTCTTGGGCTTTCTTTTGTGGATAGTTTTAAATTACAAATTTATTTAACTCTTATATGTATATTTAGAATTTACTATTTTTCTTGAGTCAGTGTAGGTAGTCTGTGTCTTTCTAGGGATTTTTCTGTTCTATAAAACTTATACAATTTGCTTGCATGTAAGTTCCTATGCTCATATGCTTCCGTGCTCAGTCATGTCTGACTCTTTACAACCCCAGGGACTGCAGCCCACCAGGCTCCTCTGTCCATGGAATTTTCTAGGCAAGAATATTGGAGCCATATTCCAGGCAATATTGTGTTGCCACTTATTTCTCCAGGGGATCTTCCTGACCCAAGTATCCAACCTGTGTTTCCCAGGTCTCCTGCATTGGCAGGCCTATTCTTTACCACTTGAGATACCTATAACAGTACTTTATAAATTCTTTTATATTTCTAAAATTTTGCAGTGAAGTCACCTCTTCCTTTTGTTATTTTAGCAATTTCAATCTTCTATTATTTTTCCTTTGTCAGTTGATAAGCAAAATTATGTTCATCTTTTCAAAGAACCAAATTTTTGTTGCACTGATTTTCTAAATTTGTTTTCTAAATCCTTTAAAATTTGTTATATTTATTAATTAATTCTTTAGGCTTGCTTTGAGTTTTCTCTTCTCTCTTTATTATCTTAAGGTGAAAGACTAAATTACCAATTTAAAACATATATTTATTTATGTATTTAAATATAGATGTTATCACTATAAATTCCTGTCTAAGTACTCCTTTAGCATCATCTCATAAGTATGCATTTCATTTTCATTCATCTAAAAGTACTTTCTAATTTTCCTTATGATTTTTATTTGCCTAGTTTATATTTATTTATAGATACTATATAGCTACAGTAATCATTGCCTTTTACAATCTTATTTTATGTTTCTTAAAGAAGATGAGCAAAGAATAGAAAGTAAGTATGTATTTATAGAGTTCCTTATACCAACCTTTTATTTACTGTTTCTGGCTTGCTTGATTTTTCAGAAATGTGAATATGAGTGTTCATCTGGTCTAACTTCTGAAAATTTGTAAGCAAAATGGGAAAACTCAGCAGTGGCCACAGGACTGAAAAAGGTCAGTTTTCATTCCAATCCCAAAGAAAAGCAATGCCAAAGAATGCACAAACTGCCACACAATTGCACTCATCTCACATGCTAGAAAAGTAATGCTCAAAATTCTCCAAGACAGGCTTCAGCAATACGAGAACCGTGAACTTCCAGATGTTCAAGATGGTTTTAGAAAAGGCAGAGGAACCAGAGATCAAACTGCCAGTATCTGCTGAATCATCGAAAAAGCAAGAGAGTTCCAGAAAAACGTCTATTTCTGCTTTATTGACTATGCCAAAGCCTTTGACTGTGTGGATCAGAATAAACTGTGAAAAATACTTCAAGAGTTGTGAATACCAGACCACTTGATCTGCCTCTTGAGAAACCTGTATTTAGGTCAGGAAGCAACAGTTAGAACTGGACATGGAACAACAGACTGGTTCCAAATAGGAAAAGGAGTACGTCAAGGCTGTATATTGTCACCCTGCTTATTTAACTTATATGTAGAGTACATCATGAAAAATGCTGGTCTGGAGGAAGCACAGGCTGGAATCAAGATTGTCAGGAGAATTATCAATAACCTCAGATATGCAGATGACACCAGCCTTATGGCAGAAAGTGAAAGAGGAGAATGAAAAAGTTGGTTAAAACTCAACATTCAGAAAACTAAGATGATGGCATCTGGTCCCATCACTTCATGGCAAGCAGATGGGGAAACAGTGGAAACAGTAGCTGACTATATTTGGGGCTCCAAAATCACAGTAGATGGTGATTGCAGCCATGAAATTAAAAGATGCTTACTCCTTGGAAGGAAAGTTATGACCAACCTGGATAGCATATTCAAAAGCAGAGACATTACTTTGTCAACAAAAGTTCGTCTAGTAAAGGCTATGGTTTTTCCATATATTCCATGTATGGATGTAAAAGTTGGACTGTGAAGAAAGCTGAGTGCAGAAGAATTGATGCTTTTGAACTATGGTGTTGGAGAAGACTCGAGAGTCCCTTGGACTGCAAGGAGATCCAACCAGTCCATCCTAAAGGAGATCAGTCCTGAGTGTTCATTGGAAGGACTGGTGTTGAAGCTGAAACTCCAACACTTTGGCCACCTGATGTGAAGAGCTGACTCACTGGAAAAGACCATGACGCTGGGAAAGACTGAATGCAAGAGGAGAAGGGGACGACCAAGGATGAGATGGTTGGATGGAATCACTGCCTCAATGGACATGGGTTTGGGTAGACTCTGGCAGTTGGTTATGGACAGGAAAGTCACATGTGCGGCAGTTCATGGGGTAGCAAAAGTCAGACATGACTGAGCGACTGAACTGAAGTTCTGAAAAGTTGTTTTTGAACCACAAAAGATGGCAGGATTCTTGGCCTCCAGAGAAGAAGAATTCAATCTAGGGCCACAGCAGAGGCTTGATCACTCAGAGCTTTTGTGTAATAAAGTTCTATTAAAATATAAAAGAGATAGAGGAAGCTTCTAACACAGACATCTGAAGGGGGCCGAAAGAGTGACCCTCTAGTGTTAGCAACAGAGGTATATACTTTCAATTAGTTATTACAGTGAATCAAAAGAATGTCTGGAGGTTGTAAAGACCTTACTAGACCCACTCCCATAATTTACATTTTAAGATAACAGGATTGGCCAGAAGGTTTTTTCCAGAAACTGTCCTCAAACAGGATACATTATTGTTATATAATCCTAAGGAATGTAGAGGGGGAAAAAATGTTCTTTCCTCCTCCTTGAGAATTTCAGACCCCTCTCTCCTTGGGGACCCCCAGACTTCTTATCAACCTGCCTAGGAATTGACTCTCTCACTTCCTTATTCCAAATCATCTTTTTTTCCCACCCATGTCCTTTGTGCTCTTACTCATTATTACAGTTCTATAACATATATTGTTTACTGTAATTACTGTTTTAGTCAGTTGAAAGGGAAAATATAAAATGAAACTTTTATAATTGCCTATATAATTCCCTTTACTAGGGCTTCTTCTTCTCTTTTTGGTGTTGGTTTAAATTGCTGTCTGGGGCAAGGCTCTGTGAAAATCCACAAAGCTCCGCTACCATGTTTCAGTCATCTTATTTTTGACTTGGTGTTTCCTTGGTTGCTGTAAACGTTTTTCTTGCCAGAGTCACGCCAAGCTTGATTTTGAGAATCTTTGCCTAATCTGCACCCCCCACCACCACCCAGGAGGGAGAGGCCCTTGAAGTTCCCTGTTTTGTTATTTTCACTTAGAGGTTGTTCTTAGGTTCGGCTGTGCCAGTGAGGATTCCACTCTTTGTTGATAGATTTTTGTATGGCCTGGGAACTGCTTCACAACTCCCCCACATCTTACTCTGATTGTTTCTGAGTAGGAACAATACATGCACATTCTCTTAACACACAGTTGTGTGTGATCCTAGGAGGGCCCTTTTGGGTATATCCATAATCCTCTCTTTTATCCTTCTGACATTTCTGATTTTTTTTTTTTTTGAAGAACAGTTGATTTACAATGTTGTGTTAGTTTCTTGGACACACCAAACTGACTAAGTTTTATGTAGATGTGTGTGTGTGTGTGTGTGTATGTGTGTGTGTGTGTGTGTGTGTGGGTGTGTGCACTCTGTCATATCCAACTCATTGTGGCCCCATAGACTGTTGCCCACCAGGCTGTTCTATCCATGGAATCCTCCTGCAAAGAATACTGGAGTTGGTAACTATCCTTTTCTCCAGGGGATCTTCCCATACCAGGGATGAAACTTGGGTCTCCTGCATTTCAGGAAGATTCTTTACCATCTGAGCCACCAGGGAATTCAAACTTAGCATAAAGATGAAAATTTTGAGGTTGAGCGAAGACCTCAAAAGTCTTAAGGATATGAATCTAAAAGTCTTTACCAAGGCAACCTTGAGAAGTGATTTTTCAAGGTCACCTTGGGCTCTCCAGTAACCAGTAATGACATTTCCCCACAGTGAACAAGCACTGGCTACTCAACCCCATATGTAGGTATATATTTTGGTGTGACTTAGGCAATGGCACCCCACTCCAGTACTCTTGCCTGGAGAATCCCATGGACAGAGGAGCCTGATAGGCTGCAGTCCATGGGGTTGCGAAGAGTCGGACACAACTGAGTGACTTCACTTTCACTTTTTACTTCCATGCATTGGAGAAGGAAATGGCAACCCAGTCCAGTGTTCTTGCCTGGAGAATCCCAGGGACAGGGGAGCCTGGTGGGCTGCTGTCTATGTGGTTGCATAGAGTCGGACATGACCGAAGCGACTGAGCAGCAGCACTATGTATTTACCTTAAAAAAAAAAAATTACTCAATTTCATTTTAGACATCCATTCATCCTACACTCTTCATGAACATTTTATGAGGTAGAGCTCACTTGTGATAATAATGACATGCTTATTCAAGACCCTTGCATCAGGTATTCTAGATCATTCCTATGAAGCAAACACTCTTTTTATGAAACAATCTTGTTAGTCAGGTATTATTATGGGTTGCCATTTCCTACTCCAGGAGATCTTCCCAACCTAGGGATCAAACCCTGGTCTTCCGCATAAGACAGATGCTTTACCATCTGAGCCACTAGGGAAGCCTATTACTATTTACTTGTTAAAAATACAAACTGCAAGCAAAAAAATTTGAGTAACTTGTTCAAGACAATCAAATCAAATCAATGTAATCAATATATTATAGGTTATCACTGTTATCAAGTAATCAAGACATCATAGGTTATCAATGTATCAAGTTATTAAGATATCATAGTTATCAAGGAAGCCAGGGTTCAAGTCAGGCAGCAGGACCCTAGTAAACAGACTTAGGCCTGACCAATCAGAAACTTCCTTTCCCTTACAGTTTAGGAATAAGCTTTCCTCCAAATTAAACCAATGAAATCAACAGATGTTTGGCTTTGGAGAAAGAGAGTTTCTCTTCCCATATGCAGCTGACTCTGTGAGTATGTTAGGAGTGTTCTTTCCATCCAGCTACTATGTGACTAAAAAGACTAAAGATGCAGAAAGGAAGGCAGCTAAAAGTGGGAACTTACTTGACACTTGTCACCATTTGAACCATGAATCCAGCTGGGTTTCCATTCATGAAAAACTCAACAATTCCATTGTATAAGCTAACACATTTATGTCAGATTTTTTCTGTGGTTTTTTTTTTTTTTTTGAGTGTTTTAACAGATACGTCACTAGATCACAGATATCAAAGTTCAATGAGATGGCTTTAGAAACAGAATCTTGGTGCCTTTAACTGTCAGTGAAAACACAGTATTTTAAAAGTTATATCTTGACAACACTGTCACTTCTAAAGAGAAAAAAGGCTCTGTGTGTGTATGAGGGTGTGTTTATACACAAATATATATATTTAATCATGATTTTTATCTGCTTCTTGTCATCTTAGTAAGATAAAATGTGCACATATATGTGTAAATGTGTGTGTGTTTATATACAAACATAATTTTCATTATGGTTCTTGTTCATTTTTGTCATATTGGCAAAAAAATAAAGTTCAGGTTCACAAAATTGCTTGCGAATGCAAACACTCTTCCCACGCAACCAAGAAATACATCTTTTCTGAATGATTTACAAAATTAATGAGGCCCAATATGAGTTGAAAATACATATTATCAATTATATTATGTAAAAGAAAAGTATTACATTATTATATTATGTAAAAGAAAAGTAGTTCGTAAACACAATTTGCTTTCTTATTTATCCAACTCTAGAAACATAGGACTAGCAATTCTGGAATTTGCCCTGAAATTATTTGCTTATCCTGTCATGGGACATTTAATTTAAAGGTCTGTATAACTCAGAGAGAGACTACCATGTTTTCTCTGTTTGACTTCTGATATGTCTCTCCTAATCCTGACAATGAGAACAAGACTGTGGGCAGATCAAAATAAAATGTACATCATTCATCATGCTTCTTCTCAGAAGTCATGGAACAAAGACCAATCAATTATGGTCTTTGATTTCCCCATCTCATCTACTTTTTCTCTACACTGTCTAGTAGGGACACCACCATGTTTGTAACAATATGATCAACCCTCTACTAGAGGCATGAGCAAGATATTACTCATCTTCACATACTCCACATGACTTTCTCAGGGCCTTTTACAAAGGAGGAACTCAATGAATGCTGCTTGCATTAATATTTGTAAAAGGTATTGGGCTGCTTCACAACCCAGGTGATAATGTATTATAATAAAAGACTTGTTTCTGTGTCTATATTCACACAGACACGTGTAGTTACAGAGATGGATGGATAAATAAATGGATAATTGATATGTATGTGTATATATAATGTTTTATTATATATATATATATATATATATATATACACAAACATTTCAGTTTTCAGTCCAGTTGCTCAGTCATGTCCAACTCTGCAACTCCATGGACTGTAGCATGCCAGGTTTCCCTGTCCATCACCAAGTCCCAGAGGTTGCCTTAACACATGTCGATCGAGTCAGTGATGCCACCCAATCATCACATTCTCTGTCATCCTCTTATCCTCTGGCGTTCAATCTTTCCCAGCATCAGAGTCTTTTCCAATGAGTCAGTTATTTGCATCAGGTGGCCAAAGTATTGGAGTTTCAGCTTCAGCATCAGTCCTTCCAATGAATATTCAGGACTGATTTCCTTTAGGGTGGACTGGTTGGATATCCAAGGGACTCTCAAGAGTCTTCTCCAACACCACAGTTTAAAAGCATCAGTTCTTCAGCACTCAACTTTCTTTACAGTCCAACTCTCATATCCATGACTACTGGAAAAACCATAGCTCTGACTAGACAGACCTTTGTTTGCAAAGTAATGTCTCTGCTTTTTTAATATGCTGTCTAGGTTTGTCATAGCTTTTCTATAAACTTAGAGAGTTTTTTTCTTTAACTTGGAAAAATCATGACAAGCAAATGCTTTCTCTGTAATCTTTGTATCTCAATGAAAATCTGTAATGGAATCACCACAGCAACTGTCCACCATTTACTTTTTCTCTAACAGTTAATCTATCTATTTATAGAGAGGTGATCCAATTGTTCTACTACATTTCCAATTCTATATTTTAAACCCAAATTGCCAGAAAATTCTACCTAAGTTTCATATTTCCTCTGATTTAGCAAGGGCAGTCTTTTAATTTAACAGACAGTGTATGACAATCCAAATGTTTTTTATTACAATACCTGTTACTACCCTCTTGGTCTCACGCAGGGATATCACAGACCTTTGGATACAAGCACCTTCATCTTAACCACTGTAGTAATTCAAAGGGATATTAATTATACATCGAGGGCATGGCATAGGAAACCTCTGGATCCAAAGTTCTGAGTCAGTTAATTTTTTAACTTGGAAACTTGGAATCAAGAAGAAAGAACATAATATCAGTTTCATACAATAAGGATTATAACCTACTGGAAACATACGTCACTGGATGTCAGCTGATATAACTTTTAGTTTTAATTCTAGCACTGATAGACTAGTGATCACACTCACGTCCCTAAACAAAGGCTCTGGACCAGTGGCCAGAGAGTCCTCTGTTGAAATACAAAATTCATCCATAAGAGAGGACAAATGACCTTAAAAATTCTTTCCCCATATTTCAATATTCAAATTCCTAATACCTTTAGCTGTAAAGTACAGATTTTTCTGTCACACTAATTGTGCACAGAATGGTTTCAAAATTCAAATAAGAGGGTGAATGTGAAATTACTCTAAGAATAATAAAATACAGGCTTTGTTTTCCTGATTATATATTGACAACAAAAATAATTGTTTAAAAAACAGTTAAAATATTATGATTCTTTGTGTCTTGGAATTGTGTGACAAGGAAAGATTTCACAGATACTATACAGAAGTGTTAACTGCACAACACTTTCTGCATTGTGCCAAGTCACTGAGTCAAGTGGAGCCATGCCTGACTTAGCTTGTTTGTGCATTCATGCTTGGGCTGATGTCTGTAGGAATTTGCATCCATATGTTAGTCAATGGCCTAGAGTAAGACATGCTCAGGATCAGGATTCTTTGCCAGGTTAGGTTGTTGTAATGCTTTCTAGAACAGCTGGAATATGTTTTCCAAGAGTACACAATAGCACATAAATAGCTGTCTTGCCATGATTTAGAGATTTTAAATTCATTACCATGTTTAATTCATCACACAACTTTAACATTTTAATATTCAGATTTTTTCCTTTTTAAATAATGATGCCTATTGCTTACAAGTTGACTTTTCTATTTTGGCATATAGGGCTTCCTTGACAGCTCAGTTGGTAAAAAATCTGCCTGAAATGCAGGAGACCCCAGTTCGATTCCTATGTTGGGAAGATACCTTGGCAAAGAGATAGGCTACCCACCCTAGTATTCTTGGGCTTCCCTTGTGGCTCAGCCTGTAAAGAATCTGCCTGCACTGTAGGATCCCTGAGTTGGGAAGATTCCTTGGAGAAGGGAAAGGCTACCTACTCCAGTATTCTGGCCCAGACAATTCCATGGACACAATCCATGGGGTCGCAAATAGTCAGACAAGACTAAGCACCTTTCACTTCACTAATGTATCTCAGTAACAGTAGCAACATTTGAAATTCCTTTCAGAGGACAAATAAGCAGCAAAATCAGTAGATGACTCATTGGTAGTACCACATAGCCCATGAGGGAAGGGAAAGGATGAATCTATTGGATACCAAATTTAAACAAAAGTTGGCTAAACCAAATTTGAAATCTCTGCTCCCTTAAAACTGAGTGTCTGTATCAGTTGAGGTAGAAAGTCAGTGAATTTCTAACTAGCTTCAGTTTAAATTAATCACGGATTACTTGTTTTAATCCGGTTCAATCACTTTATGGCAAATGGATGGAGAAACAGTGGAAACAGTATGAAACTTTATTTTGGGGAGCTCTAAAATCACTGCAAATGGTGACTGCAGCCATGAAAGAATACTTGCTCCTTGGGAGAAAAGCTATGACAAAACTAGACAGTATGTTAAAAAGCAGAGACATTACTTTGCCAACAAAGATCTGTCTAGTCAAAGCTATAGTTTTTCCTGTAGCCATGTATGGATGGAAGAAAAAGCTAATAACCTAAGAACTGATGCTTTTGAACTGTGGTGTTGGAGAAGACTCTAGAGAGTCTATCCTAAAAGAAATCAGCCCTTAATATTCATTGGAAGGACTGATGCTGAAGCTGAAACTCCAATACTCTGGCCACCTGATGTGAAGAACTGGCTCACTAGAAAAGACCCTGATGATGGGAAAGATTGAAGGTAGGAGGAGAAGGGGACAACAGAGGATGAGATGTTTGGATGGTATCACTGACTTGATGGTCTTGAGTTTGAGTAAACTCTGGGTGTTGGTGACGGACAGGGAAGCCTGGCGTGCTGAAGTTCATGGGGGTCACAAAGAGTCAGATATGAATGAGTGACTGAACTGAACTGGACTCTGTTTGTGTTAATACTGTTCACGGGTTCTCACTCCAAGAATACTGGAGTGGTTTGCCATCCTCTCCTCCAGTGGGTTACATTTTGTCAGAACTTTTCACTATGATGTGTTCATCTTGGCTGGCTTTGCATGCTATGACTCAGCTTCACTGAGTTATTATGCAACTTCCTTCACCATGACAAGTCTGTGATCCATGAAGGATCACTTCATGGCAAAAAGACAGAGAAAAAGTGGAAGTAGTGACAGATTTTAGTTTTTTGGGGCTCAGAAATCACTGTGATGGGGACTGCAGCCATGAAATTAAAAGATGTTTGCTCCTTGGGAGGAAAGCTATGACAAACCAGACAGTATATTAAAAATCAGAAGCATCATTTTGCCAACAAAGGTCTTTATAGTCAAAGCTATGGTTCTCCCAGTAGTCATGGATGGATATGAGAGTTGTACTATAAAGAGGCTGCGTGCCAAAAAATTGATGCTTTTGAACTGTGATGTTGGAAAAGACTCTTGAGAGTCCCCTTGAACTGCAAGGAGATTAAACCAGTCAATCTTTAAGGAAATGAACCCTAACTATTTATTGAAAGGACTGATGCTAAAGCTCCAGTACTTTGGGCACCTCACATGAAGAGCCAACTCATTGGAAAAGACCCTGATGCTGAGAAAGATTAAAGGCAAGAGGAGAAGGGGCAGCAGAGGATGAGATGGTTTGGTAGCATCACTGACTCAATGGACATGAATTTGAGAAAACTCTGGGAGACAGTGAAGCACAAAGAAGGCTGGTGTGCTGTAGTCTATGTGGTCACGAAGAGTCAGGCATGCCTTAATGACTGAACAGCACTGTTTTAATTAAAATAAAAATTGCAAGGAAGGTACTGAGAGAAGAATACAGAGTTGAAAGGTATTATCCAAGACCCTATTTCTTCCAAACTTTCTCTTGCATCATCCTAATAGTAATGGCTTTACATCTTTATGATTCTTACCTCGAGATTCGGTTTGCTAAAGATGATCACTGTACCTCTAAAGTAATGTTTCTATATAAAGAAGGGATACTTTTCCTAGCCAACTAATTTGCATTACTTATTAACTAGGCCTGAGTAAGATATATATCTTTAGACCAAACTGATCAAAAAGATACATTTTTAGAAAACAGTACAGATTAATGACTCTTTGGATGTGAGGACCAGAAATCTGTGTTTTAGCCAGTTCTCCAAGTGATTTTGATACCCACTAAAGTTGGAGAACCACTAATATGCGATTGCAGGTTGGGTAGAGTCTATCATTCCTGGGTCAAAAATATACTAATTATGGCCTAAATAAACCAGGGATGTGTGAATGAGCAAGAAGTAGGGATAGCTGTTGAGAAGTCAAATCCAGAGGTCTTAGAAATGCATCTAAGTTCTTTAGACTTCAGGTTTTTTTGTTTTTCCTCTATTTTATATGGGATTGATTTTATCAATATAACATTATAACAAATATATATATAATACACTAGAACTCCTTGGTGGTTCAGAGGTTAAAGCGTCCGCCTCCAATGCGGGAGACCCGGGTTCGATCCCTGGGTCGAGAAGATCCCTTGGAGGAGGAAATGGCAATCCACTCCAGTATTCTTGCCTGGAGAATCCCATGGACGGAGAAGCCTTAGAGTCCACGGGGTCGCAAAGAGTCGGACACGACTGAGTGACTTCACCTTCATACTCAATATTAACATTTAATGATGATGTGAGAAACAACAAATAATCAGATACAAATCTGACTGACTACCACAGTGTAGTGGTAAACTGAGTGTGAGTGTCAGAGTGAAAAAGTAAAAGACAGATATTAACAGATGGTTTATAGAAAGTATCATGGCATTTAAGATTTGCTGTTTTTACTGTTGAATATTCATCCTTCAACTTGGACAGCATTCTGAGTATGACTCTGCTCTACCATAGAGCACAATACAGGCTCATTACAGAGATACCGTGATTAGAGTTCCAGACTTCCGCAATAAAGCAAATAATACAACAAAGCTACTCACACAATTTTTTTTGTTTCTCAGTGCATATAAAAACTATGTTTACATTATAATGTAGTATATTGTAATTTACTATACAATAGCACTATGTCTGAAAAAAGTATATGTATTAATTCAAAAGACTGTATTGCTAAAATAATAATTGCTGAGTCTAAGGCAATCCTCTAAGCCTTCAATGAGTCATGATATTTTTGCAATTGTAACATCAAAGATCACTGATCACAGATCACCATAACAGATATAATAATAATAATAAAAGTTGAAGATATTGAGAGAATTACCAAAATGTGACACAGAAACACAAAGTGGGCAAATTCTGTTGGGAAATGGTATTTGTAGATATGCTTGAGGCCGGGTTGCCATGTAAGTTAATTTGCAAAAATGTACTATCTGAGAATTATATTATATTAAAGAGAAGTACAATAAAATGAGGCATGTTTATATTTTGAATAAACTACAAGTCAAGAGAAAGCAATTAAATTAAGGACATAAGCCTTAACTTGAATGAAAAGTAAGAAAAAGTCATTTTGCTAAATTAGTTGAAGCAGCAAACATTCACAGAAATTAGTTGACTAAATACTCTATTGAATGCGGACAACTATAATTGGCAGTAGAGGTTAAGAATATATTTCTAGTAGAAATGAAGGTTTTTAATATGACCAATAAAAACACAGATGGTATGGGAAAAGAAAGTGATGGGGAACAGAAAGATGGCAGAAGAATATGGACAAAGGCATTAAGACCACACTGTACAGTTTTGGGCCATATTTTTTTTTTTTAAAGTCTCACTTGCCCTTTAGTAGAGGAGGAATTAAACTTTAATATTAGAAAATTGGATAATATTAAAATTTTGAAATTTATAACTGTGCAACACTAAGGGTATGGTAAACTCTGTCTCATCCTGAAGTGTAAATTAAGGCATTTTCAGTTTATAATCTTGTTATCTTTATAATGCTACAAATTAAAGAACCCCTCCAATAGCACAGGTACTAACAGAGAGCGAGAAGCATATATGAATACTAAGTCAAAATTCAGGTGCTGAGAAGGGGACAAAGAGGAACACAGCCCCTCCCCACCCAAATAGAATGCTGTTTCAACAAGGATTATGTCTGACTGGATTTACCATAGGTACAGAAGCACTTAGTGAATTTTTTAAAAATACATAATAAACAGATGACTAATATTATCTTCAGTTCAGTTCAGTCGCTTAGTCATGTCTGACTCTTTGCGTGCGACCCCATGAACCACAGCACACCAGGCCTCCCTGTCCATCACCAACTCCTGGAGTCCACCCAAACCCATGTCCAATGAGTGTGATGCCATTCAATCATCTCATCCTCTGTCGTCCCCTTCTCCTCCTGCCCTCAATCTTTCCCAGGATCAGGGTCTTTTCCAATGAGTCAGTTCTTCGAATCAGATGGCCAAAGTATTATCTTGAAATACCACAAAATGCTAGCATAGAGTGCAAAGGACAATATTTGTGATCTTTCATGACTTGTGTAACAAAAAAAGATCCTCATGAGTAAGTGTCTTTCTAGTTATTTTAGTCAGAAAAATAGTTTACATCTGATCAGCTTTGTAACTAGCAGGAAAAAAATCCTCAGACACTGTGATACTGGTTCTATTTTGTGCCTGAGCAGGCTAATTTGTCAAGGACAATCAATTTGGTCACTGAAGAGAAACAGGGCATGTCTAAGAATGACTCTAAATATATTTGTACTTCAGAGTTATACCTGTCAAATGGGATATTCTTTACAGTCAACTCATTGTTGCTCTGACTTAAATTCTTTCCACAATGGAACAAAACTAGAGTGATTTTGAAAGTGGCATTTTAAATGAAGCTATTTACTTATACTTTACACTATATTATTTATTGAGTTTGGAAACAAGAATCACATGATATTTTTTTAAAAGACTGTAATGTTTTCTGTGAAAAAATACATTGACTACAGCAATAAAACTTCATGGCTAGAATGATGAAAATCTGAATTGCACAAATATGTGCAATGCACAGGAGCAAGATACAGTGGAAAAAACATCAATCTGCAAGAATTTCAAAGGTCATGGTCCTATCTAGGTATCGCCATACACTAAGACCTAGGAGAGGCTTCTCCATTGTTCAGTGAGAGGACTGTATCCCCATGACCTCCCTCCTCACTTCCTCCAGATTTATTAATTGTATTTTTAAAAATATATGTAGATGAGTGCTTAATATATGCTTATTTTATTATAGGAATTTTCTATAAGGAGTGAAACAAGAAGTTCTTTTATGTGTGTGTGTGTGTGTGTGTGTGTCTATTTATTTATTTATAGGTGAAAGTGAAAGTCACTCAGTCATGTCTGACTCTTTGTGACCCCATGGACTATGCAGTTTATGCAATTCTCCAGGCCAGAATACTGGAGTGGGTAGCCTTTTCCTTCTCCAGGGGATTTTCCCAATGCAGGGATTGAACCCAAGTCTCCCATACATATATATGCTTGTACATATATGTATATGTACATATAAATATGTATTAGCATATTAGAAAGAATTAACTGGGAAAAGGAAATTACAAGATTTTGAGACTGTATTGATAAAGACAGTATTGAAACATGTAGAAAAGTTTAAGTTATGCTACAAAAGATGGGGCATCACCCTGAGGGTTTAACCACCCTCAGGTAAAAGACAAAATTGAATAGACAGGATTGAGGTAAGCTGAAAGAAGAAAAGCCTATATTAAGGGCAGACTTGGGAGAAGCTTTCATTTAACTCAGAAACAACAAGTCAGAGGTGATTCTTTGGAAAAGGAATAAATATTGTGATCTCACTTTCTTCTTCTCTCCCTTAATCTTCTGCCATGGCTCCCAACAGACTGAAGCCAATGGGAAGCCAGAGTGCAGAGGAGTCCCACTGATAAACTCTATACCTAGTAGAGTACAGTGAGTGGGTGTAGGAAGCCCAGAACAAATTGGAGAAGGGTGGGTAGGGGATCTGGAGTGACAAAAGTGCTGGAGTGCTCCTCTGGCTTTGTTTGCATTTAAGTAAAATTACTGTTTGCATTTAAGCAAAATATCCTAACAGATGACTGTTTCACTGAATTAATGTCTTCTTCTTGACAAATTGTCTTTGTGTGTATATTAATCTATCAGGTAAAGGTTTGTCTTGATGAAGAAAGAGGTACATGCATTGTGTTTCAAAAAAATTAAAGACTACTATGAATGCACACATATAAACTTCCTGGAGCCTTCATTAGACCTCATACCTACATCATGCTTGGACATAACAAATGCACACACACACATCACGTACATAGATACCAATACACTTGAAACCATTACTCTTAAGTTTTGTGACTGTAATGATAATGGTACTAGTTATTACAATTCACTCTATGGAAATATACATACCAAACTCCCCGGGAGCCTAAGTTCTGCCTTTAGCTTGTGTGTGCCTGTGGGCTCAGTTGCTCAGTCATGTCCAACTCTTTGTGATCTCATAGACTACAGCCCCATGGGCTCTTTCAACCCAGGGATCGAATTCGCATCTCCTGAGTCTCCTGCTTTGGCAGGCAAATTCTTTACCACTGAGCCACCTGGGATGCTTGCCTTTCGGTTGCTGCTGCTGAGTTGCTCCAGTCGTATCTGACTCTGTACAGCCCCACAGATGGCAGCCCACCAAGCTCCGCCGTCCCTGGGATTCTCCAGGCAAGAACACTGGAGTGGGTTGCTATTTCCTTCTCCAATGCATGAAAGTGAAAAGTGAAAGCAAAGCCACTCAGTCGTGTCCGACTCTTCGAGACCCCGTGGACTGCAGCCCACCAGGCTCCTCCGTCCGTGGAATTCTCCAGGCAAGAGTACTGGAGCAGGGTGCCATTGCCTTCTCCATGCCTTTAGGTTACCTGAATCTAATTCTACTTTTGCCACCTGGAATTATATGTATGTCCTTGGCCAAGTTACTAAACTTCTCCAAGCCTCTGCTACCTTATGTATAAGTTAGGCATTTTGATAACCCTAATTGATTTAGGGGTGGGTGTGGGAAGGAATGACACACACACAAAATGATGAAGAGCCAGCATGACTCAGCTCAAAGGATGCTTGATTAGTTAGTATAAAAGTAGTAACAGTACTTCTCTTTCTTCTCACTTTACTCTTATTTGTACAAATAACACTGCTATTACTTTGTGTAAGGAAATTTGCTAAAGTTTTAGCCATGGATGTTGACTCTACCTTTATAATTGTAAACACTTACTTAAAAGTTACATTAGAAAATAAATGGCATTCTCTCTTCCTATTTGATTTTACGGAAATCTGGCACACAGTTGTAATGGAATAACATGGGAATTCCACATGCTCATCTCCAACTGAATAACATAGCTTCTTAGAATGGATTATACCAACTCAAACAATTTCCTTTATATGTTGCATGCCTTAAAAACTGAAGGAAAAAAATATCTTCATGGATCACATTGTGCCTTTGTTTCCTTACTTGAAACTTCCAAGTTGACCTAAACAGGAGTATTGAGAGATCAAGACCTCTTTCACCAGGGAATATTTTCTCTTTGTTTTATGTTTATCCTAGAATGATGAATAAGAACAGGAAATATTTGTCAAGTACCAGAGTTGAGATTCCCCACTTAAAAATGAAGCCAAATAATATAGCAGTGACAAATTCTATATAAGCCAATTAATGGGGCACATTGACTATTTACTTAAAGAGCAGAGAAATCTGAGGCCTGAAGTTCTGTTACAGCTTATTAAACTGGCAGTTAATGAGGTTGTATAGATTTATGTATATATTTAAAATATGGAGATATCCTAGTATAAAATATGAGATATCCAAGTGTGTGTGTGTGTGTGTGTGTGTGTCTGTGTGTGTGTGTGTCTGTGTATGTGTGTGTGTGTGTAGTGTCAGATTAAGGGAAGAACTGCTTTTCCTCTCTACTTTCTCTGAAAAATTTATTTATGAAGAAAAGGAACTAACAATTTAATTACACACACACACACCCCTTCTCTGGTGGCTTAGTTGGTAAAGAATCCACCTGCAACACAAGAGACTTGGGTTTGATTCCTGAGTTAGGAAGATCCCCTGGAGAAGCGCATAATAACATTCCAGTATTCTTGTCTAGAGAATTCCATGGATAGAGGAATCTGGTGGGCTAAAGCCCATAGGGTCACAAAGAGTCAGACATGGTTGAAGTGACTTAGAATGCACACATAGCAAGCACAATGATAACAACTTTATATATAAAATTTTGCTTTAGGATTTAAGTGAATAGGTAGGTGAGGGACGTGCCACTAAAGATAATGTCTTTGATGACATTATGAATATTATGAACAGTCATCAATATGACAGGAGGTACTTTCTGCAATCTAATAGCTTTACTAATTAAAGACTGCAAGAAAAGCAATAATTATTAATCTTCCCAGGAGACAGTGTAGAAGCATCACTACATACCATAGGTAGGTCTCATTAAGCCTGTAGATGAGACAAACATAAGGAACACTGGACACCCACCTCTTCAAACATTTTTTTTCCCTCCCCTAAAAGGAGGCTTCTTCAAAGTATACTTAAACATCCTGCACTTTCCCCTACAACTTAACACCACTGCTTTCATTAGAAGGTCGTAGGATATATGTTAGACACACATGGGTTCAAATCTAAATCCCACTACTTAGTAGTTGCATGAACAAAGTGGATGAAATTAAACTCACTGTGTCCATTTTATAATCTATGACCATGGATAAAACTACCTCAGAGGATACTTGAGAAATTTAACAAGTAACAAGGAAAACTGCAACCATATCTAGCATTATACATTTCAGAACTATTTCCAAATGAAATCATCACAAAAGGTAAGGTAACCTCTGGATTCACCAGGATGGAATAGTTACATTCTTAGGTCTTCTCCTTTACAACTAAAGTACCCTGGGAATAACAAAAGCCATGAGTAGACAAATGCTGAAAGATGGAAATAAGTTTGGTTGGTTGCCTAAAGAAACTGAACCTTGAACTATACACTTCAGTGAATCCCCCAGGTTTACTATGCCTATTTTATGACCCACAGAGGGAGTTGCAGAAGGCTCTAACCACTAATAGGATCAGTAGGAACCACATTGTGGATCCTATTAGGAACCACAATAGGATCAGGATCGATAAAACTCTAAATAAAATACTTTTTTTTTGGCCCAAGCCTTACAATGGGAAAAAGTGGGAGCTAAAAAAGAAGGCCTTCCTTTTGTGGTTATTGTTGCAATACATGCTAAATGGCCATCAAATACCAGTGGAAAACCTGCACTTGGACCAAGTGAAGAGTTTGTTTTTCACCCCACCTCACATCAACCTTCAGAAAATTACAGCAATGTTTCTTTTCCCCAACCCAGTGATATCAATAAGACCAAGTGTGGATTTGATCTTCCATTCCTTGCCCACCAAGAGCAGCTGGTTGCATCCCAATCCTTTTGAGACAGTGACAGTGAGGCTGAGCAGACAGCAGAACTCCCATCACTCCATCACTAGCAGATGATGTTGTTTTCACTGCCAGGATAGTGATAGTTTGTAGCATGGAAAGCTGACCCATGTAAGCATTGACAAGTCTGAAGGAAATGGAGCATCCTCCTCCCATCAAATATGAGCAAGAAAGGACAAAAGTGATAGAAGGTGTGGCTATATTTGCCACTCCTCTTCTACCTTCTTTCCTTTCCTGTGGATCCCCGCAGGGAGCTGAGTTTTTCTAATGACTCTGCAGTAGAAGTGGTAAGAGTCAGCCAGCCCTTCATATCTACTTTAGCTAATGACAGGGATCCTGTCTAGAAATGTAAATTATTTATTTCCAACAGAGAGGACAATATCCTAAATCAAATATTGGCAGAATAATGTTCTTCATTAACAAATATAGTTGCATAACTTAGGAGTTCTTATGTCAGATCCACAGAGACATAAAACTGTATTAAAAATTGGGGTTTTTAAACAGTGAAACATGATCCCTACTCACATTGTATAAGAAAAATTAAAAGCTAAAACTATAAAGCTCCTGGTACAATAAGTAAAAGAACAACTAATACTATGAATTTGAGCTAGGCAAAGATTCTTTAGCTAGGACATAAAGAACTCTATATAGTAAACTAAAAAGGTACACTGGACTTGATCAGTCTTAAAACTTCTGCTCATCAAACATGTCATAAGGAAAATGGAAAGAAAAGACATAAATGGGAAAAATATATTCATGATCCCTAAATATGACAAAGGATTTACATACAGAATATATTAAATACTCTCACAACTAAGTAATAAAAAGTTGAATAAAAATTAAAAATAGACAAAGATCTGGAACAGATATTTTCCAGAAGATACACAATGGACAATAAGTGGATGATAATGTGCCCAATACTGTTAGTGCATGTTTTCATCTATTTAATTTAATTTATTGTCAGATAAGCTAAAATTGCAAATAAAAAGCACAATGAGATATACCCAACTCTGCCCAAAAGACCACGCATAACAAATGTTGGCAAGAATGTGGAGAAAAGTGAACCCTTGTTCACTGTTGGTGGAAATGTAAATTAATGCAGCCACTGTATTAAAAAGTATGACGGTGGCTCAGAAAACTAAAAATAGAACTACTATATGACTGAGAAATTCCATTCTTAGGTGTATATCTGAAAAAAAAAATGTGGATCTCAATATATATAGCAGTTCAGTTCAGTTCAACCATTCAGTCCTGTCTGACTCGTGATCTCATGGACTGTGGCATGCAAGGCTTCCCTGTGCATTACTAACTCTCAGAGCTTGCTCAAACTCATGTCCATTGAGTTGGTGATGCCATCCAACCATCTCATCCTCTGTCATCCCCTTCTCCTCCTTCACTCAATCTTTCCCAGCATCAGGGTATTTTCAAATGAGTCCGTTCTTCGCATCAAGTGGCCAAAGTATCGGAGCTTCCAATGAATATTCAGGACTGATTTCCTTTAGGATGGACTGAGTGGATCTCCTTGCATTCCAAGGGACTCTCAAGAGTCTTCTCCAACACCACAGTTCAAAAGCATCAATTTTTCAGTGCTCAGCTTTCCTTATAGTCCAACTTTTACATCCATACATTAATGACTACTGGAAAAACTATAGCTCTGACTAGACAGACCCCTGTTTGCAAAGTAATGTCTCTGCTTTTTAATATGCTGTCTAGGTTCATCATAGCTTTTCTTCCAAGGAGCAAGTGTCTTTAACTTCATGGCTGCAGTCACCATCCACAGTGATTTTGAAGCCCAAGAAAATAAGTCTCTCACTGTTTCCATTGTTTCTCCCTCTATTTATCATGAAGTGTTGGGACCAGATGCTATGATCTTAGTTTTCTGAATGTTGAATTTAAGCCAACTTTTTCACCCTGCTCTTTCAATTTCATCAAGAAGCTCTTTAGTTCTTTGTCACTTTCTGCCATAAGTGTGGTATCATCTGCAAATTGAGGTTATTGATATTTCTCCAGGAATCTTGATTCCAGCTTGTGCTTCATCCAGCATGGAATTTCACATGTTGTAATCTGCATAGAAGTTAAATAAGAAGGGTGACAATATACAGCCTTGATATTCTCCTTTCTCAATTTGGAACCAGTCCATTGATCCATGTCCCATTCTAACTATTGCTTCTTGACCAGAATACAAATTTCTCAGGAGGCAGGTAAGGTGGTCTGGTATTCCCATCTCTTTAAGAATTTTCCACAGTTTCTTGTGTTCCACACAGTCAAAGGCTTTGGGGTAGTCCATAAAGCTGTAGGTGTTTTAGCAACTGAAGTACATAGCATTATTCACAATTACCAAGATGAAAGCAATCTAATTGTCCAACAATAGAAGACACTTTGCCAAAATAATTACTCATTGTGTTTAGATTTAAATCCATATTTACTATCTATCTGTGATTGTCCCTCTCATACAGTCAGCCTTCTGAAGGATAGGATAAGAGGCTTCTGGAAGCTTCCTTTTGGGAGAGACTGACCCTGGGGGAAACTGGGTCTTGTTCTGATGGGCAGGGCCATCCTCAGTAAATCTTTAATCCAATTTTCTCTTGATGGATGGGGCTGTGTTCCCACCCAGTTATTTGACTGGAGACCAAACTATGGTGGAGGTAATGAAGATAATGGCCACCTCCTTCAAAAGGTCCCCCGGAACCAAACCAGAGTCATTGAAAACTAATCAACTGTTCACATGCACCACAGCCTTGTCTAACTCAATGAAACTATAAGCCATGCTATGTAGGGCCACCCAAGATGGACTGGTCATAGTGGAAGTTTCTGATAAAACATGGCTCACTGGAGAAGAGAATGGCAAACCACTTCAGTATTCTTCCCTTGAGAACCCCATGAACAGGATGTAAAGGCAAAAAATATTGACACTGAAAGAGGAATTCCCCAGGTTGGTTCGTGTTCAATATGCTACTGGAGAAGAACAGAGAAATAACTCCAGAAAGAATGAAGAGTTGGAGTCAAAGTGAAAACAATGCCCAGTTGTGGATGTGACTGGTGATGAAATAAAGTCTGATGCTGTAAAGAGCAATATTGCATAGGAACCTGGAATGTTAGGTCCATCAATCAAGGTAAATTAGAAGTGGTCAACCAGGAGATGGCAAGAGTGAACATCAATATTTTAGGAATTGGTGAAATAAAGGTGAATTTAATTCAGATGACCATTATATCTACTATTTTGGGCAAGAATACCTTAGAAGAATGAAGTAGTCATCATACTCAACAAAAAAGTCAAAAATGCAGTATTTGGGTGCAATCTCAAAAATGATAGAATAATCTATGTTCGTTTCAAAGGCAAACCATTCAATATCACAGCAATCTAAGTCTATGCCCCAACCAGTAATGGTGATGAAGCTGAAGTTGAATGGTTCTATAAAGACCTACATACCTTCTAGAACTAACACCCAAAACAGATGTCCTATTCATCACAGGGGACTGGAATGCAAAAGTAGACATCAAGAGATACCTGGAATAACAGGCAAATTTGGCCTTGGAGTACAAAATGAAGCAGGGCAAAGGCTAACAGAGATTTGCCAAGAGAATGCACAGGTCATAGCAAACACCCTCTTCCAACAACACAAGAAGAGACTACACAAATCAGATTGATTATATTCTTTGCAGCCAAAGATGGAGAAGCT
>SJYW01047181.1:44650-59653 GCA_006410735.1 Raphicerus campestris
GCCTGATTCTCTATGATGATCTAGAGGGGTGGGATGGGGGGGGGGGAGGCTCATGAGGGGAGGGATAGATTATAACCATGCCTGCCTGATTTGCTTTGTTGTACAGCAGAAACCAGTACAATATTGTAAGCAATTTTCCTTCAATTAAAAAATAAATTTAAAAAGATGTTTCTCAAGTAAGGAAAAAAATCCATTCTAACCAATGCATCAGCTGTAATTTACTGGCTGATTGTACTGAATGCTTCTTTCTCTTTGCAGGTTTTGCCCACACATGAAACATCTTCAGGGAGAATGGCAATAATTAGCCCCAGGATCAAAAGAAGCAGTATAAGACTGAGTTCTGGAATTTCCAGTTTAACCACCAGCCCTTGTATTCTCAAACAGCCCACAATGCAGAATGCAGCCAGAGATAAAGAAATGAACTATGAGGTAGAAATCATAAATACCAACCCAACTCAACAGCATGACTCACAATAGCCCCAAAATGGAAGCAAATGAAGTGTCCATCAACAGGTGAATGGGTAAGCAAAATGTAGTATAGCCATACAATGAAATTGTAGCTGTTGTTGAGTCACTAGGCCCTGTTCCACTCTTTGCAGCCCCATGGACCGTAGTTCGCCAGTCTCCTCTGTCCATGGGATTTCCTAGGCAGGAATGCTGGAGTGGGTTGCCATTTCCAGGGGATTGTACCCACCCAGGGATTGAACCCAAGTCTCCTGTGCATCTCCTGCTTGACAAGCAGATTCTTTATCACTGAGCCACCTGGGAAGCCCACAGTGGAGTACTAGTCAGCAATAAAAATCAATGACTTAAAAAAGAACAAGAAAACATTTATAAATGCTGCAACATGGGTGAATCTTGANCTATAAAGATAGCTGAGCGCTGAAGAATTGATGCTTTTGAACTGTGGTGTTGGAAAAGACTCTTGAGAGTCCCTTGGACTGCAAGGAGATCCAACCAATCCATCCTAAAGGAAATCAGTCCTGAATATTCAGGGAAGGACTGATGTTGAAGCTGAAACTCCAATACTTTGGTCACCTGATGCAAAGAGCCAACTCATTAGAAAAGACCCTGATGCTGGGAAAGATTGAAGGCAGGAGGAGAAGGGGACAACAAAGAATGAGATGGTTGGATAGCATCACCGACTCAATGGACATGAGTTTGAGCAAGTTTCGGGAGTTAGTGATGGACAGGGAGGCATAGTGTGCTGCAGTCCATGGGATCGCAAAGAGCTGGACATGACTAAGCAACTGAACTGAACTGAAAAATCATAAAGCAGGATTTGGTCCCAGGTAACTGAGACCCATATACCCATATGAAAGAAATGATTACAGTAAGCTCTACACTTGCATATTCTAATACATAGGAGAGGGCTAAATCCCTTAATGTGAGAGATCTGGTTTTCCATAGTGATTTGGTTTTTAATACTCAGATTACCCACCCTTTTCTGCAAACTTCCATCTAGCCTGGCGGCTTCCCCACCCCACCTCCTCAGAAAGAGTTCTCTCAGGGTCACCTCAGATGCTGTCTCCTGGGCTTGAAGCCCTCATGATTCCCACCAAATAAACTTAACTCTGAACTTCTATGCTGTGTGTATTTTTTTCAGTTGAGAGTGAACACATAGGCCTGAGACTTTACTGGTGCATGTGGAGAGTGGATTAAAAACTAAGAAACACTGGGCTCTCTGGGTAGAAACCAGGTAAGGGCCTTGGCATTGACTTTTGTCATGTGGAAAAAGCATAATAAATCTTTAAGAAATACAGGGTTGGGCCTTAAGAAATAGAGCCTGGTGGTCCAGTGGCTAAGACTTCCAATTCAGGGGGCCCAGGGTTGATCCCTGGTCAGGGAACTAGATCCCACATGCCACAGCTAAAGATTCTGTATTCTTCAGCAAGGTTCAAGGATCCCGAGTGCTACAGCTAAGACCCAGAACAGCCAAATAAATAAACAGAAATAGAGGGCTGTCACCTAAACTTCAAGGATCTGCAGTGAAAAGAGACATATCCCCACATCCAAATATTTCAACAGCTGAAATTTGATTCTACTTGTAAAACTCAAGGTCAAAGACAGAGAAAGAGCCAGCAGATAAGTCAGCTACCATCTGCTATTTTCAAAAATTACAAGTTTAACCCCTCCAAGAAGAAGTAAAGACTCCTCACAAAGACAAGCATCTGCTTCAGTCCAAGTAGCTGACAATTCACTCAGATACTGAAGGCTCAGTCCTCATCTCTAAAGGACAATGACAGGGACTTCCCTGGCCATCCAGTCCTTAAGACTCCAAGCTTCCACAGCAGCGGGCATGAGTTCAATCCCTGGTCAGGGAACGAAGATCCTGCATGTCACACAGTGTGGCCAAATAAATAAAATTAAAATAAATGACAATGACAAAGTGTAAAAGGGGACTGTGGTGAAAATGCATCCATGAAGTAGATATTCTCTTTACATAAGACTTCCTTTTCCATGAAATAGATGCCTTCATTGCATAAGACTTTTCTTAAAGAGTTCTTTTAATAAGTGTTCACTTATTAAAAACTAGAGAGGAAAAGCAGGTCCATGAACTGTATCTGACTCATAAGTCCGTGGCTGTGGGATCTTGGGTATGAGCCTCCTCTAAATCTCCACGTTCTCAGCTCTGGTGGGGCCTGGAGGGCCTCTTGGAACAAGAACAAAATCACCCTCCTGTACTTATCGCGATGACAAGATCAGATGACTAGGGGAAAGTGGCCATTTGAAAGACTTGAGTGTGCATTTGAAATAGAGTCTCAGCTGAGGACAAACTGAGATTTGTTTGCTCTGGTGACAGAGGAGGTGGCGGACAGGTTTTGATGCGCATGATCTGGTTTATTGCTGGGTGAAGAAGAAAATGGATTTCATGACAAGTACCTGTGGGACTTATCAGTGTTGTCATTTCAGACTCCTGAAACACTAACCATGACTATTAAACTTTACTGGTTTATTGGACTAAACATTAACTACATTATTTCTAAATACAAAGAGTCAAACGGCTACTGTACTCGACATCGTGTGTGTCCTTTTTAAAACTGGAATCTATAAAACATTTCTTTTTGTTGATGGGTCCAAATATCTGCTGTATGAAATCCCACATGATTAAGGGACAAGTGATGAGAAGAAGCACCCCCACCCCACCCCGTGCCAGCCAGAATTTCTCCACACTGGGCCGAGGCATGCAGCGGACCTTAGACCTGAATGGTTTGCTTAGGGACACCAGGAGGCAACAGCCGGGTTGGACTCTTGAGCACAAGGGCCAGAAACTCAGCAGCTCAGCAGAGAACCACCTAGAGTGGGGCAGGAACAAAGTCCCTGTGAGGCCAATAGCGTCCTGGAATTAGTGTCACGGAGACCTCTGTTGAACCGACATCTGATGGGGGTAAAAATACAGAAGTTGCTCTGTACTTTTATTTTGTAAGCACAAAGAAAGCGGCTTTGGGGGAAAAAAAAAAAAAAAAAAACACTTATTAACCTGGATCTGGGCCCCTCCAAGATCAATACATGCTACAGTATTACCCAATTCCAGATGACCTGTGAGCCTGGCAGGCCTGTGTCATTGCCTCAGTGATAACATCAAGCAATAAAAAGAGGTCACCATAACCCTGTCAGGAACACAACCCCTCAGCCCAGCACCCAGGCCCCCTTTCCTGCTCCTGAACCCAGGACAGGCCCGGTGGGGAGCTCACTACACCTCAGATACATCTGCTCTCCCAGACCTGCCCAGTCACCCCCAGCCTGAAACCCATGTGTCCAGAAGAATTTTGGTTCTTTCGATTCTTAATGGATTTCCCTTGTGGCTCAGATGGTAAAGTTTGCCTGCAATGCAAGAGACCCTGGTTTAATCCCTGGTCGGAAAGATCCCCTGGAGAAGGGAATGGCTAATGCTTGTTGTCAATATAAAATCATCATCTGTCTATAAAACCAAGTATGTTTAGGTGTAAACAAGATCTTGTTTACTGAGGGACTCCATGGCAATAGAAATATTTATGGTTCAGTATCAATGATGGTTCCCTGTTGCTCTGCTACAATTTCAGTCCTTATCTGTCCGTCCAGTTTATGGAGAAATAGTAATAAGAGACTCACTGTCCACTTCTCAGATGTCATCCTACCATATGAGGGCAGGAAGAACAGACAATCATTACAGCATAGCTATGAAAACACGATGATACTTCATCTGGCTTGACTGAGAATTTTGCTCTTTCACTACTGAACTGTCTTTGGTTACTTGGATACACGGAGGGTTGGAAGAAGTAATTGATGGGAAAACAATCTCAACTGTCCCTCAAACAAAGCCTCCCATGCTGGCTACTCTAAAAGCTGGAAACCCAAGTGGGAGCGAATCAAGAATTTGATTTTTGACTAAACACATGCATCAGCCTCAGATGGAAACTGACTAGGATCTTAGAAAGATCGTGCATGATATTAATCCAGATTTCAAGGCAAATGTTCCAGAAAGAATCTTGAGGCCAGAAAGCATCCCAAGGGGTCATTTGTATTTTTAGGTAAAGGTGAAGGATTTCTTTCAAATGAAATCAGTTCTCCAAGAGATTAGTCCAGGGCTAGAGCTGCTAATAAATAAGTATTTCTAAGATTTCCCTGTAATATCTTTCATTGTGAAACAAAGTAGTTCAGCCTGCAATTGTTGATGTTTTATTCACATACACAAAATGCTTTACTATTACTGGTACCCCTCATTCTGCCCACTGTTTTTATTTGCTATGTTGGATTAATTACTAATTGTTAATTAATAAGATCTCCCTTAGAGCTTCAGTGGGACAGTAAAGAATCTGCCTGCTAATGCAGGAGACCCAGATTCAATTCCTGGGTTAGAAAGATCCCCTGGAGAAGGGTATGGCAACTCACTCCAGTATTTTTGACTGGAGAATCCCCTGGACAGAGGAGGCTGGTGGGCTACAGTCCATGGGGTCACAAAGAGTCAGACACAACTGAAAGACTAATACCAACTAACTAGAGCTTCAATAAAACCTGGAGGAATCTTAGGGTAGTAAATACTTCGGGTATAAAAGAGACNGTTCAATTCCTGGGTTAGAAAGATCCCCTGGAGAAGGGTATGGCAACTCACTCCAGTATTTTGACTGGAGAATCCCCTGGACAGAGGAGGCTGGTGGGCTACAGTCCATGGTGTCACAAAGAGTCAGACACAACTGGAAGACTAATACCAACTAACTAGAGCTTCAATAAAACCTGGAGGAATCTTAGGGTAGTAAATACTTCGGGTATAAAAGAGACTGAACTCTTCTTCATGAAAAGAAAGACATGGTGAAGACAGGAGCTCATCTTGGTCCCTACCCTTGACTCCAGAAATTAATTAGAGCTTGCTCCTGTCCTCAGCAGCCCTGTGACAAGCTGCTCTGCCTGCCACGTTTCCCCTCACTCCTCCCCAGTCACCCTCTCACCAGTACAGATGTCATTCTCCCATGAAGTTGCCCCGCATCTCCTTCCGCAGTTCTCTGTCTGTTCAGCTCTTGCAGGGACAGAAAACTCAAGCCTCAGATTTCCAATGATAGGCTAATTTGATGCAGTTNCAGAAATTAATCAGAGCTTGCTCCTGTCCTCAAGCAGCCCTGTGACAAGCTGCTCTGCCTGCCACGTTTCCCCTCACTCCTCCCCAGTCACCTTCTCACCAGTACAGATGTCATTCTCCCATGAAGTTGCCCCACATCTCCTTCCACAGTTCTCTGTCTGTTCAGCTCTTGCAGGGACAGAAAACTCAAGCCTCAGATTTCCAATGATAGGCTAATTTGATGCAGTTTTACTTTTTTTTTTTTTTTTGCTGCTGTCCTGTGCACATAGAGTTCCACCTTTAGGCTGTTCCATTGTCCCCTAAACCTGCAAACACAGCTTCCTATAGTCCTCCCTGTAAATCACACAAGACATGGCCCACAACCTTGGTCCACTCTGAGTGTCCCAAACATTCACCCACACAGCAGCTCTGTAATGAACTCCCCAAGAGACTCTCTAGGTATGATTATAGGTTGTGGGATAGCATTTTGTAGGAAATATTTTACATATAAAACCAAATGTACTTTAGAATTTTTATGGAAATTTTTATATTGAAAAAATATAGATCCAACTCTGTGTCCTGACTCAGGACTCAGAAGTTGCAGCATTGTGTTGAAGGTATACAGCTCTTTGGAGGTGGTGTTGTCATCATGGGTGGGTAGGTTTTCCTTCCTCTGTCAGGAGCCATCAGTGGCTGGCGTGTTTTTCTAATCACCTCTCTTCCATGTGAAGCCGAGATAATGCAGGGTGTCATCAAACCCCTTTCCCCTGCACGTGACTTGACTCTAACGACCAGACTCCTTAGCAGCCAGATGGACCATAAGGTGCTTCCAGCAAATGGAACATGGACAGCAGCAAGTGCATCACCCCGAAGCTGAAACTTCTCACAAGGACCTCTGCTTTCATCTGCCTCCTGGACTGAGAGATTCTTACGGAAAACTCCAAGACTCTCAAAAATGACAGAAGCATATGATACAAGGAGTATGACCCCAGCTTCAGTCTTCAGCCACCCCTCAGGGGACATGAGCAAGAAATCTCCTTTTACTTCAGAACACTATTGAGTTTGGGGTTTGGGGTGAAAGCCACCCACACTGATTAATATACAGTGTCATCTGCTTTGCACCTGGTAGCCCCTCAAAACACCCACACTGAGTGAATGAATGAAGTCACCAAGTGAGCTGAGAAGTGAATGACTCTGTGCCATACATATGGGTCTGTTTGAGAAAACCACATAAATTAAGAGTTTCAAATATCAAGCCCAGTTCTTTGGCCATCAAGGGATCCCATGACATTGCCAGTCAGACCAGCCTCCACTGATCCCCATGACAGAGGTCTAGAGGAGGTGTTAGTCTTAAGCATACAGGACTTAAGGAGACCTCGAAGTTGTCCAGCCTGGGGCTCACTCCCTCAGACAGTCAAGATGACAAGCCCTGATGAGGGCAGAGATGTACTTGCTGTCTGACAAAGGCCAGCCTCCAGGGTCCTCCAAGGCAGCTCCAAGTCCAAGCAGGGCCTCTTCATGGAGCCTTGCTCAGCCAAGGTGTGGACCTCAGCTTGCCCTAGTTGGCAAAACTCCACCTACTACAGACTCATGCTGTCCTCACCTCACCTCCAACCGAGCCAGCCTAACCTTTGCACAGTAAACTTAGGGAGAGTTTACGCACACCACTTGGCAGGGAGGAGGGACAAAGAAGCAGCAACCCCAGCCAATCCCTTGTGACTGGCATTGTAGGAAGCGATTCCCAGGATAGCTCTGAAACTGAACTCAGTCACTGCAGGGAATGGTTGAGTGTCCATGCATGTGAGCTGCTGGGAGTCCAGAGGTCAGATTTTATTTTATTTTTTAATTTATTTATTTTTAATTGAAGGATAATTGCTTTACATTTGTGTTGGTTTCTGCCATACATCAACATGAATCAGCCATAGGTATACATATGTCCCCTCCCTCTTGAATGCCCTCCCACCTCCCACCCCACCCCACCCCTCTAGGTTGTCACAGAGCACCAGTGTGAGCTCCCTGAATCATGTAGTAATTTCCCACCGGCTATCTGTTTTACAGATGGTAGTGTATACTTTTCCATGCTATTCTCTCCATTCGTCCCGTGCTCTCCTTCCCTCCCCTGTGCCCACAAGTCTGCTCTCTATGTCTGCATCTCCATTGCTGCCCTGCAAGTAAGCTCATCAGTACCATCTTCTCAATTCCTTATATACACATTAATATACAATATTTGTTTTTCTCTTTCCAACTTACTTCACTCTGTATAATAGGCTCTAAGTTCATCCACTTCATCAGAACTGACTCACATGCACTCCGGGGGTCCTCTTTTAGCTGAGAGGGGAAGCTCATAAACAGACCACTGGGACACAATGCAACCAAGCACTGCTTGGCATGTGCACCTGCGCAATCAGATCATAGAGCAGAGAGCGCACCTACGTCTGCCTGCAAGTGACGGGGAGGCTGCATCACGCTGAAACTCACNTCTGCCAGCAGATTTTGAAAACTCAGCAATGGTCACAGGTGTAGGAAAGATCAGTTTTCATTTCAATACTAAAGAAAGGCAATACCAAAAAATGTTCAAACTATCGTACAACTGCACTCTTTTCATAGATTAGCCAGGTAATGCGCAAAATCCTTCAAGTAAGCTTAAGCAGTATGTGAGCCAAGAAATTCCAAATGTGTAAGTTGGATTTAGAAAAGGCAGAGGAAGCAGAAATCAAATTGCCAACATTCACTGGATCATAGAGAAAGTAAGGGAATTCCAGAAGAGCTTCTACCGCTGCTTCACTGACTACACTAAAATCTTTGAATGTGTGGATCACAACAACCCGGAAAATTCTTAAATAGATAGGATACTAGTGCACCCTACCTGTCTCATGTGAAACCTGCATGCAGGTCAGGAAGTAACAGTTAGAACTAGACATGGAACAACAAACTGGTTCAAAATTGGGAAAGGAATATGTCAAGGCTGTATATTGTCACTCTGCTTGTTTACATTGTTGTAGAGTACATCACACATCATGTGAAATGCTGGGATGAATCACAAGCTGGAATCAAGATTGTCAGGAGAAATATCAACAACTTCAAGTATGCAGATGATACCACTCTAATGGCAGAAAGAGAAAAGTAACTAAAGAGCCTTTTGATGAGGGTGAAGGAGGACAGTGACAAATTGACTTAAAACTCAACATTCAAAAAACTAACATCTGATCCCATCCCTTCATGGCAAATAGATGGGGGGAAAGTGTAAGCAGTGACAAATTTTATTTTCTTGGGCTCCAAAATCACTGCAGAAGATGACTGCAGCCATGATATTAAAAGACACTTTCTTCTTGGAAGGAAAGCTACAACAAACCTAGACAGCATATTAGAAAGCAGAGACATCACTTTGCCAGCAGAGGTCCACAGAGTCAAAGCTATGTAGAGTCAGTAGTCATGTATGGATGTGAGAGTTGGACGCTAAAGAAGGCTGAGTGCTGAAGAACTGAGGCTTTCTAATTGTGGTGCTGCAGAAGACCTTTGAGAATTTCTTTGACAACAAGGATATCAAACCAGTCAATTCGAAAGGAAATCAATCCTGAATATTCATCAAAAAGACTGATGCTGAAGCTGAAGCTCCAAACTTTGACCCCCTGATGTGAAGAGCAGACTCACTGAAAAGATCCCAATGCTGGGAAAGATTGAGGGCAGGAGGAGAAGGGGGTGACAGAGGACGAGATGACTGGATGGCATCATCCACACAGTGGACATGGGTTTGAGCAATTCTTGGAGATAGTGAAGAACAGAGAAGTTTGGTCTGCTATAGTACATAGGGTCACATAGAGTCAGACACGACTGAGTGACTGAACAACAATAAGACTTCCATTGACTATTTGCGAATGTTTGTTACATGAACAAAGCATGATTACCATAACATCTACTCCCATGTCTTCAATGGAATTTTCCTCAATCCTAGACTTGGATTTATTGTTTGTTGTCCATTTTATTCACAATTTTTTGTTCATTTTGTTCACAATAATAATCCTCTGTTTACACTATTGGAGCCTTTTGTTTGGCATGCATTCCGTAAAATTGGAAGATTGTTTTCAGAATAATTTAAACAATTGTTCAGCATAATTTTTTCATTAAATCATGAATAATGATTCATCAGCTCTTGCAGGATACAAGTAATTCTTGAGTGTCTACTGTGTACCAAGCTCTCTTATAAACATTGAATTACATGGCCTTTGAAGCAAAATTTAAATATAGGAAGATTAGAGAGAAATGAAAACTTAAAGATATCAACCAATGAGAATAATGTGCCTGCAGTAAAACAGTCAAAGATAAAACACTGCTATGGAGTGTTTAGGATCGAGAAAATACAGATGAGTACAGAGGTATTACAAGTAAGATGTGTGTGCTGTGTGCTAAGATGCTTCAGTCGCGTCTGAGTCTGCGAGTCACGGACTGTAGCCCACCAGGCTCCTCTTTCCAATGAATATTCCAGGCAGAATATGGGGTTGCCATGGGCTCTTCTCCAGGGGATCTTCCTGATCCAGGGATTGAACTTGGGTCTCTTAATTTTCCTGCATTGGCAGGTGAGTTCTTTACCACTCGCACCACTTGGGAAGCCCATTTACCTGCAAACGAGGGATTTTTCAAAAAGTTCCTTGCTTTTCGCCTTGCTTATAGTTTCCTTTGTTGTGCAGAAGCTTTTAATTTTAATTAGATCCAATTTGTTTATTTTTGCTTTTATTTCCAATATTCTGGGAGGTGGATCATAGAGGATCCTGCTGTGATTTATGTCGGAGAGTGTTTTGCCTATGTTCTCCTCTAGGAGTTTTATAGTTTCTGGTCTTACGTTTAGATCTTTAATCCATTTTGAGTTTATTTTTGTGTATGGTGTTAGAAAATGATCTAGTTTCATTCTTTTACAAGTGGTTGACCAGTTTTCCCACTTGTTAAAGAGACTGTCTTTAATCCATTGTATATTCTTGCCTCCTTTGTAGAAGTTAAGGTGTCCATAAGTGTGTGGATTTGTCTCTGTGCTTTCTATTTTGTTCCATTGATCTATATTTCTGTCTTAGTGCCAATACCATACTGTTTTGATGACTGTAGCTTTGTAGTAGAGCCTGAAGTCAAGCAGGTTGATTCCTCCAGTTCCATTCTTCTTTTTCAAGATTGCTTTGGCTATTCGAGGTTTTTTGTATTTCCATACAAATAGTGAAATTAACAAACAACTTATGCAGCTCAAGTCCAGAAAAATAAATGACCCAATCAAAAAAATGGGCCAAAGAACTAAATAGACATTTCTCCAAAGAAGACATACAGATGGCTAACAAACTCATGAAAAGATGCTCAACATCACTCATTATCAGAGAAATGCAAATCAAAACCACATTGAGGTACCATTTCACACCAGTCAGAATGGCAGCGATCCAAAAGTCTACAAGCAATAAATGCTGGAGAGGGTGTGGAGAAAGGGAACCCTCTTACACTATTGGTGGGAATGCAAACTAGCACAGCCACTGTGGAGAACAGTGTGGAGATTCCTTAAAAAACTGGAAATAGAACTGCCTTATGACCCAGCAATCCCACTGCTGGGCATACACACTGAGGAAAACAGAATTGAAACATGTGTACCCCAGTGTTCATCACAGCACTGTTTATAATAGCCAGGACATGGAAGCAACCTAGATGTTCACCAGCAAATGAATGGATAAGAAAGCTATGGTACATATACACAGTGGAGTATTACTCAGCCATTAAAAAGGATACATTTGAAACAGTTCTAATGAGGTGGATGAAACTGGACCCTATTATACATAGTGAAGTAAGCCAGAAAGAAAAACAGCAATACAGTATACTAACACATATATATGAAATTTAGAAAGATGGTAATGATAACCCTCTATGCGAGACAGCAAAAGAGACACAGATGTATAGAATGGACTTTTAGACTGTGGGAGAGGGAGAGNACAGCAATACAGTATACTAACACATATATATGAAATTTAGAAAGATGGTAATGATAACCCTCTATGCGAGACAGCAAAAGAGACACAGATGTATAGAATGGACTTTTAGACTGTGGGAGTGGGAGAGGGTGGGATGATTTGGGAGAATGTCATTGAAACATGTATACTATCAGATAAGAAATGAATCACCAGTCTATGTTCGATACAGGATACAGGATGCTTGGGGCTGGTGCACAGGGATGATCCAGAGAGATGATACGGGCTGGGAGGTGGGAGGGGGGTTCAGAATTGGGAACTCATGTACACACGTGGCTGAGTCATGTCAATGTATGGCAAAACCAATGCAGTACTGTAAAGCAAAATAAAGTTTTTTTAAAAGAAGTTCCTTGCTGACTTTTGGTCCGGATTTAGATCTGCAGTTCTTCTATTCAGTCACAAGAGGGGGCTGATTCATCTGAAAACAGTGTTTCTGGGCGAAGGGAATGGAAATTTATTTTCCATTGATGTGCCTCCCCAAAAGGAAAAATGGCATACTTTCATCTTCTTTAGACAACTTGTGCTTTATTATCCCTTGTTGAATGTGTGTGGTCAAGGATTCAGGTTATCCCGATAGCCTAAGCCCTTTCCAAGTACCTTCCTAACATGCTTTCCCATTTCCCTGCTCTGATTATCCCTTCCCTTTTCTATTCCTGATACCCTCCTCCAACTTTTTCTACCACTCATACTCACCTCCACCCCACCTCCACTTTGGTTGCCTTCATTTGTGTCGATTCCTCTGCCTTAACATCCTTGTTGCACAACATCCACAAGCATCAGCATAGGGAACATGAGGNCCTCCAACTTTTTCTACCACTCATACTCACCTCCACCCCACCTCCACTTTGGTTGCCTTCATTTGTGTCGATTCCTCTGCCTTAACATCCTTGTTGCACAACATCCACAAGCATCAGCATAGGGAACATGAGGATTAAGGACCACTGTTCAAAGAGGAGGTGAACACCATCTATGTCAATCATTTCATTTATTAAGATCAAATGCATGGAAAATGTCTATCTAGTTGGCAATAGATGCATGATTCCAAGAACCCTCACAAGAGCTTCTGCAAGTTCTAGGATTTGTAGCTATTAGTCTCAATGTTATTAATTTTTCTTGTCTCCCAGAGCACNGCTGCGGCCGTGCAGCCTGGGGCAGGGGACCCCGGGCTGCCAACGCGCCCTCCTCCCACCGTCTCAGGCCAGGGGTGCACCTGAGCTCTGCACTTTGATGTCCTGTCTCTGCAGACAAGCCCTCTCAGCTCTCAGGGAGGCTGTTAGAAGTGATTCTGAATTTGCCTTTTATCAGAGACCAGAGGAAAGAGTTGAAAGCAGGAGTCTAGGGTTTTCAAAAGAACCTGCAAGACAGGGGAGGGCAGACTAAGCAGCCTCAAGCCTTGAAAGGAAGCAGACAAATGTCTACAGCAGCCCCATCCCTAAAGGCCACGTGATGGCCTATGATGTGGGACCAGGGGGGCGCCCTCAGAAAAGCCGCTGGTTTCTCGGCTTTGTGTTGGCACGGTGCTGAGGTGTTTCCTTCAAGGTTGGGTTGTGGTTTCATTTGGAGCCAATCCAAAATCTAATTATCAAACCCAAAGGGGCAGGTGTTCTTGAGTGTGTGTGTGTTAAGTTGCTCAGTCATGTCGGACTCTTTGCAACCCCGTGGACTATAACCTACCAGGCTCCTCTGTCCATGGGATTCTCCAGGTGAGAATACTGGTGTGGGTTGCCATTTCCTCCTCCAGAGGAACTTCCCGATCCAGAGATCAAACCCAGTTCTCCTGCCTTGCAGGCAGATTCTTTATCATCTGAGCCACCAGGAGGGGCAGGTGATCTTGAGCTGCCTCAGATCACAGGGCATGAAGCCCACCACCCTGAGTCTTCTACCCTGCTAGAGGTCCCGGCTTGTGCAAATTCCTGGGCACTTCAGATGAGGCAGAGATACCTCCAGATGAATGACAGTGCAAAATGAGGCAGGAAGTTAGGTGGAGAACAATCCCCTGCAAGGCTGGCCTCCCCCAATAAGCAGGACCTGGGCTCCCCACTGAATGCTATTTCTCAGGTAGAAGCTGTCCCTCCAGCCCAGAGAGATCCCGCTTATGGGATCAACCAGACTTCTCCTGTGTTATTTTCCAGGAAGCTGCCTTTCTGCCCTGGTTTGCTAAGAGGGTGACAACTCAGCAGCCACTGGGGTCACGGCAAAGCCCCAGGGCCAGCAAACAACTGGCCTCCTGAAACTGACCAAATGTGAGGGCAGTGCAGAGCCTGGGGGGTGGGTGAGCTGTGGTTTGATATCCACGCAGCGGGCACCCTGAGGTGGGGTGCTGCCAGGTGCTGGGGAGATGGGTTGATGATTCATCCTGTCATCAGGGAGCCATAACCCATGGGGGCTAAAGACACCTCTGCCAGCAGCCTAGATGCCCTTTTAAATTGTGATCAACCATGTGTAACATAAAACTTATCATTTTAACTATTTTCCACTGTACAATTTAGTGGCACTCATTCACACTGTTGTGTAACCATCACCACCAGCCATCTCCAGAACTCTTTGTTCTTCCCAAACTGAAACTCTGTCCCATTTAAGCACTAATTCCTCATTCTCCCCTCGCCCATATCCATCCCTTGGCAACACCATTCTACTTTCTGTTTCCATAAATCTGACTAATCTTATATAAATGGACTCACACATTATGGGTCCTTTTGTGACTGATTTATCTCACTAAGTAAAATGTCTTCAAGATTCATCTATGTTGTAGCATGCATCAAAATTTCCTTCCTTATCATAGTTGGGTAATATTTTATTGTATACCATTTTAAATATGATTTCATTTATTTATTTGGCTGCCTTGGGTCTGAGTTGTGGCACACAGGCTTAGTAGCACCAAGGTATGTGGAATCTTAGTTCCCTGACTAGGGATTGAACCCTGGTCTCCTGCATTGCTAAGCAGATTCTTAACCACTGGACCACCAGGGAAGTCCCATTGTATACTATTTAAAATGTACCTGCTCAGGTGTGGTAGGACTCACAGCCGTGAAAATAATTGTCACGAAGTAACCCACTCCAGTGTTCTTGCCTGGAGAATCCCAGGGACGGAGGAGCCTGGTGGGCTGCCATTTATGGGATCGCACAGAGTCGGACATGACTGAAGCGACTTAGCAGCAGCAGCAAGAAGTTTTTACACTCACAGATCCCTAGATGCCTCCTGGCAGGGTAGGTCATACAGGGTCACATGGGGAAACACCAGGGTCAGTGAGGAGGCAGAGGGGGACACATGGGAAAAAAAACTTTACCATGGTTTCTATTAAGCTTCCCTGGTGGTTCAGACAGTAGAGAATACGCCTACAACGCAGGAGACCCGACTTCTATCCCTGGGTGGGGAAGATACCCTGGAGAAAGGCAGAGTGCGCAGGCTTAGGATTAGTTAGTGTGAATAATGTCAGCAGATCTTTGTATAGGGACTATGCCTAGTTACCTGATATCTGG
>SJYW01047181.1:59840-126125 GCA_006410735.1 Raphicerus campestris
GATCCAGAGATCAAACCCAGTTCTCCTGCCTTGCAGGCAGATTCTTTATCATCTGAGCCACCAGGAGGGGCAGGTGATCTTGAGCTGCCTCAGATCACAGGGCATGAAGCCCACCACCCTGAGTCTTCTACCCTGCTAGAGGTCCCGGCTTGTGCAAATTCCTGGGCACTTCAGATGAGGCAGAGATACCTCCAGGTGAATGACAGTGCAAAATGAGGCAGGAAGTTAGGGGGAGAACAATCCCCTGCAAGGCTGGCCTCCCCCAATAAGCAGGACCTGGGCTCCCCACTGAATGCTATTTCTCAGGTAGAAGCTGTCCCTCCAGCCCAGAGAGATCCCGCTTATGGGATCAACCAGACTTCTCCTGTGTTATTTTCCAGGAAGCTGCCTTTCTGCCCTGGTTTGCTAAGAGGGTGACAACTCAGCAGCCACTGGGGTCACGGCAAAGCCCCAGGGCCAGCAAACAACTGGCCTCCTGAAACTGACCAAATGTGAGGGCAGTGCAGAGCCTGGGGGGTGGGTGAGCTGTGGTTTGATATCCACGCAGCGGGCACCCTGAGGTGGGGTGCTGCCAGGTGCTGGGGAGATGGGTTGATGATTCATCCTGTCATCAGGGAGCCATAACCCATGGGGGCTAAAGACACCTCTGCCAGCAGCCTAGATGCCCTTTTAAATTGTGATCAACCATGTGTAACATAAAACTTATCATTTTAACTATTTTCCACTGTACAATTTAGTGGCACTCATTCACACTGTTGTGTAACCATCACCACCAGCCATCTCCAGAACTCTTTGTTCTTCCCAAACTGAAACTCTGTCCCATTTAAGCACTAATTCCTCATTCTCCCCTCGCCCATATCCATCCCTTGGCAACACCATTCTACTTTCTGTTTCCATAAATCTGACTAATCTTATATAAATGGACTCACACATTATGGGTCCTTTTGTGACTGATTTATCTCACTAAGTAAAATGTCTTCAAGATTCATCTATGTTGTAGCATGCATCAAAATTTCCTTCCTTATCATAGTTGGGTAATATTTTATTGTATACCATTTTAAATATGATTTCATTTATTTATTTGGCTGCCTTGGGTCTGAGTTGTGGCACACAGGCTTAGTAGCACCAAGGTATGTGGAATCTTAGTTCCCTGACTAGGGATTGAACCCTGGTCTCCTGCATTGCTAAGCAGATTCTTAACCACTGGACCACCAGGGAAGTCCCATTGTATACTATTTAAAATGTACCTGCTCAGGTGTGGTAGGACTCACAGCCGTGAAAATAATTGTCACGAAGTAACCCACTCCAGTGTTCTTGCCTGGAGAATCCCAGGGACGGAGGAGCCTGGTGGGCTGCCATTTATGGGATCGCACAGAGTCGGACATGACTGAAGCGACTTAGCAGCAGCAGCAAGAAGTTTTTACACTCACAGATCCCTAGATGCCTCCTGGCAGGGTAGGTCATACAGGGTCACATGGGGAAACACCAGGGTCAGTGAGGAGGCAGAGGGGGACACATGGGAAAAAAAACTTTACCATGGTTTCTATTAAGCTTCCCTGGTGGTTCAGACAGTAGAGAATACGCCTACAACGCAGGAGACCCGACTTCTATCCCTGGGTGGGGAAGATACCCTGGAGAAAGGCAGAGTGCGCAGGCTTAGGATTAGTTAGTGTGAATAATGTCAGCAGATCTTTGTATAGGGACTATGCCTAGTTACCTGATATCTGGACCTGGGGTTATTACGGTAGGTGAATAATAACCCGAGAAAGAGAGCCAGAAAGAGGAGGGGAGTGGGTTGTAGGCTCGGGATGGGTTGAGTAACCTGTGAAATGTGTGCTCACAAGGAAGTCATTTACTATCTGTAGATATTAACTAGCCCTGGGAGGGACCGTCCCTTTAGGATCAGCAAGATGTCAAAGCATACAAAATACAAAAACCTTTAAAACATGACAGCTATATACCACTCCATGTATATACCACATTTTGTTTGTCCATTCATCTGTCAGCAGACACTGGGTTATTTCCACCTTTTGGCTGCTGCAAATAAAGCTGCCATGAACATTAGCATATAAGCGTCTATTTGAGTTCCGGGCAGCATAGATTATTTTTAAAGTGTGATGAGAACCTAAATTTATTTTTTCAGAAATGAGAAAGAAAATAGTGCCAAAATCAGGAGTTGGAACATAACCGTCTCAACTAGATGAGTATGTGTGGTGCCAAAGTCCTTGCCCTAGCCCACTTCTTCAGCATCCCTGATGCCAAGAGTAGTATCAATATCTTTTTCAAGCCTGGTAGTCACATCCTACCTATCATCTCTTCCCTGCAGCAGAAAATGACCCAAGTTCAGTGGCACAGCTCTGATCTCTGAGCAGGCAGGTGTCCCAGAGCTCTGACCCCTGGGCAGGTAAGTGTCCCAGAGCTCTGACCCCTGGGCAGGTAGGTGTCCCAGAGCTCTGACCCCTGGGCAGGTAGGTGTCCCAGAGCTCTGACCCCTGGGCAGGTAGGTGTCCCAGAGCTCTGACCCCTGGGCAGGTAGGTGTCCCAGAGCTCTGACCCCTGGGCAGGTAGGTGTCCCAGAGCTCTGACCCCTGGGCAGGTAGGTGTCCCAGAGCTCTGACCCCTGGGCAGGTAGGTGTCCCAGAGCTCTGACCCCTGGGCAGGTAGGTGTCCCAGAGCTCTGACCCCTGGGCAGGTAGGTGTCCCAGAGCTCTGACCCCTGGGCAGGTAGGTGTCCCAGAGCTCTGACCCCTGGGCAGGTAGGTGTCCCAGAGCTCTGACCCCTGGGCAGGTAGGTGTCCCAGAGCTCTGACCCCTGGGCAGGTAGGTGTCCCAGAGCTCTGACCCCTGGGCAGGTAGGTGTCCCAGAGCTCTGACCCCTGGGCAGGTAGGTGTCCCAGAGCTCTGACCCCTGGGCAGGTAGGTGTCCCAGAGCTCTGACCCCTGGGCAGGTAGGTGTCCCAGAGCTCTGACCCCTGGGCAGGTAGGTGTCCCAGAGCTCTGACCCCTGGGCAGGTAGGTGTCCCAGAGCTCTGACCCCTGGGCAGGTAGGTGTCCCAGAGCTCTGACCCCTGGGCAGGTAGGTGTCCCAGAGCTCTGACCCCTGGGCAGGTAGGTGTCCCAGAGCTCTGACCCCTGGGCAGGTAGGTGTCCCAGAGCTCTGACCCCTGGGCAGGTAGGTGTCCCAGAGCTCTGACCCCTGGGCAGGTAGGTGTCCCAGAGCTCTGACCCCTGGGCAGGTAGGTGTCCCAGAGCTCTGACCCCTGGGCAGGTAGGTGTCCCAGAGCTCTGACCCCTGGGCAGGTAGGTGTCCCAGAGCTCTGACCCCTGGGCAGGTAGGTGTCCCAGAGCTCTGACCCCTGGGCAGGTAGGTGTCCCAGAGCTCTGACCCCTGGGCAGGTAGGTGTCCCAGAGCTCTGACCCCTGGGCAGGTAGGTGTCCCAGAGCTCTGACCCCTGGGCAGGTAGGTGTCCCAGAGCTCTGACCCCTGGGCAGGTAGGTGTCCCAGAGCTCTGACCCCTGGGCAGGTAGGTGTCCCAGAGCTCTGACCCCTGGGCAGGTAGGTGTCCCAGAGCTCTGACCCCTGGGCAGGTAGGTGTCCCAGAGCTCTGACCCCTGGGCAGGTAGGTGTCCCAGAGCTCTGACCCCTGGGCAGGTAGGTGTCCCAGAGCTCTGACCCCTGGGCAGGTAGGTGTCCCAGAGCTCTGACCCCTGGGCAGGTAGGTGTCCCAGAGCTCTGACCCCTGGGCAGGTAGGTGTCCCAGAGCTCTGACCCCTGGGCAGGTAGGTGTCCCAGAGCTCTGACCCCTGGGCAGGTAGGTGTCCCAGAGCTCTGACCCCTGGGCAGGTAGGTGTCCCAGAGCTCTGACCCCTGGGCAGGTAGGTGTCCCAGAGCTCTGACCCCTGGGCAGGTAGGTGTCCCAGAGCTCTGACCCCTGGGCAGGTAGGTGTCCCAGAGCTCTGACCCCTGGGCAGGTAGGTGTCCCAGAGCTCTGACCCCTGGGCAGGTAGGTGTCCCAGAGCTCTGACCCCTGGGCAGGTAGGTGTCCCAGAGCTCTGACCCCTGGGCAGGTAGGTGTCCCAGAGCTCTGACCCCTGGGCAGGTAGGTGTCCCAGAGCTCTGACCCCTGGGCAGGTAGGTGTCCCAGAGCTCTGACCCCTGGGCAGGTAGGTGTCCCAGAGCTCTGACCCCTGGGCAGGTAGGTGTCCCAGAGCTCTGACCCCTGGGCAGGTAGGTGTCCCAGAGCTCTGACCCCTGGGCAGGTAGGTGTCCCAGAGCTCTGACCCCTGGGCAGGTAGGTGTCCCAGAGCTCTGACCCCTGGGCAGGTAGGTGTCCCAGAGCTCTGACCCCTGGGCAGGTAGGTGTCCCAGAGCTCTGACCCCTGGGCAGGTAGGTGTCCCAGAGCTCTGACCCCTGGGCAGGTAGGTGTCCCAGAGCTCTGACCCCTGGGCAGGTAGGTGTCCCAGAGCTCTGACCCCTGGGCAGGTAGGTGTCCCAGAGCTCTGACCCCTGGGCAGGTAGGTGTCCCAGAGCTCTGACCCCTGGGCAGGTAGGTGTCCCAGAGCTCTGACCCCTGGGCAGGTAGGTGTCCCAGAGCTCTGACCCCTGGGCAGGTAGGTGTCCCAGAGCTCTGACCCCTGGGCAGGTAGGTGTCCCAGAGCTCTGACCCCTGGGCAGGTAGGTGTCCCAGAGCTCTGACCCCTGGGCAGGTAGGTGTCCCAGAGCTCTGACCCCTGGGCAGGTAGGTGTCCCAGAGCTCTGACCCCTGGGCAGGTAGGTGTCCCAGAGCTCTGACCCCTGGGCAGGTAGGTGTCCCAGAGCTCTGACCCCTGGGCAGGTAGGTGTCCCAGAGCTCTGACCCCTGGGCAGGTAGGTGTCCCAGAGCTCTGACCCCTGGGCAGGTAGGTGTCCCAGAGCTCTGACCCCTGGGCAGGTAGGTGTCCCAGAGCTCTGACCCCTGGGCAGGTAGGTGTCCCAGAGCTCTGACCCCTGGGCAGGTAGGTGTCCCAGAGCTCTGACCCCTGGGCAGGTAGGTGTCCCAGAGCTCTGACCCCTGGGCAGGTAGGTGTCCCAGAGCTCTGACCCCTGGGCAGGTAGGTGTCCCAGAGCTCTGACCCCTGGGCAGGTAGGTGTCCCAGAGCTCTGACCCCTGGGCAGGTAGGTGTCCCAGAGCTCTGACCCCTGGGCAGGTAGGTGTCCCAGAGCTCTGACCCCTGGGCAGGTAGGTGTCCCAGAGCTCTGACCCCTGGGCAGGTAGGTGTCCCAGAGCTCTGACCCCTGGGCAGGTAGGTGTCCCAGAGCTCTGACCCCTGGGCAGGTAGGTGTCCCAGAGCTCTGACCCCTGGGCAGGTAGGTGTCCCAGAGCTCTGACCCCTGGGCAGGTAGGTGTCCCAGAGCTCTGACCCCTGGGCAGGTAGGTGTCCCAGAGCTCTGACCCCTGGGCAGGTAGGTGTCCCAGAGCTCTGACCCCTGGGCAGGTAGGTGTCCCAGAGCTCTGACCCCTGGGCAGGTAGGTGTCCCAGAGCTCTGACCCCTGGGCAGGTAGGTGTCCCAGAGCTCTGACCCCTGGGCAGGTAGGTGTCCCAGAGCTCTGACCCCTGGGCAGGTAGGTGTCCCAGAGCTCTGACCCCTGGGCAGGTAGGTGTCCCAGAGCTCTGACCCCTGGGCAGGTAGGTGTCCCAGAGCTCTGACCCCTGGGCAGGTAGGTGTCCCAGAGCTCTGACCCCTGGGCAGGTAGGTGTCCCAGAGCTCTGACCCCTGGGCAGGTAGGTGTCCCAGAGCTCTGACCCCTGGGCAGGTAGGTGTCCCAGAGCTCTGACCCCTGGGCAGGTAGGTGTCCCAGAGCTCTGACCCCTGGGCAGGTAGGTGTCCCAGAGCTCTGACCCCTGGGCAGGTAGGTGTCCCAGAGCTCTGACCCCTGGGCAGGTAGGTGTCCCAGAGCTCTGACCCCTGGGCAGGTAGGTGTCCCAGAGCTCTGACCCCTGGGCAGGTAGGTGTCCCAGAGCTCTGACCCCTGGGCAGGTAGGTGTCCCAGAGCTCTGACCCCTGGGCAGGTAGGTGTCCCAGAGCTCTGACCCCTGGGCAGGTAGGTGTCCCAGAGCTCTGACCCCTGGGCAGGTAGGTGTCCCAGAGCTCTGACCCCTGGGCAGGTAGGTGTCCCAGAGCTCTGACCCCTGGGCAGGTAGGTGTCCCAGAGCTCTGACCCCTGGGCAGGTAGGTGTCCCAGAGCTCTGACCCCTGGGCAGGTAGGTGTCCCAGAGCTCTGACCCCTGGGCAGGTAGGTGTCCCAGAGCTCTGACCCCTGGGCAGGTAGGTGTCCCAGAGCTCTGACCCCTGGGCAGGTAGGTGTCCCAGAGCTCTGACCCCTGGGCAGGTAGGTGTCCCAGAGCTCTGACCCCTGGGCAGGTAGGTGTCCCAGAGCTCTGACCCCTGGGCAGGTAGGTGTCCCAGAGCTCTGACCCCTGGGCAGGTAGGTGTCCCAGAGCTCTGACCCCTGGGCAGGTAGGTGTCCCAGAGCTCTGACCCCTGGGCAGGTAGGTGTCCCAGAGCTCTGACCCCTGGGCAGGTAGGTGTCCCAGAGCTCTGACCCCTGGGCAGGTAGGTGTCCCAGAGCTCTGACCCCTGGGCAGGTAGGTGTCCCAGAGCTCTGACCCCTGGGCAGGTAGGTGTCCCAGAGCTCTGACCCCTGGGCAGGTAGGTGTCCCAGAGCTCTGACCCCTGGGCAGGTAGGTGTCCCAGAGCTCTGACCCCTGGGCAGGTAGGTGTCCCAGAGCTCTGACCCCTGGGCAGGTAGGTGTCCCAGAGCTCTGACCCCTGGGCAGGTAGGTGTCCCAGAGCTCTGACCCCTGGGCAGGTAGGTGTCCCAGAGCTCTGACCCCTGGGCAGGTAGGTGTCCCAGAGCTCTGACCCCTGGGCAGGTAGGTGTCCCAGAGCTCTGACCCCTGGGCAGGTAGGTGTCCCAGAGCTCTGACCCCTGGGCAGGTAGGTGTCCCAGAGCTCTGACCCCTGGGCAGGTAGGTGTCCCAGAGCTCTGACCCCTGGGCAGGTAGGTGTCCCAGAGCTCTGACCCCTGGGCAGGTAGGTGTCCCAGAGCTCTGACCCCTGGGCAGGTAGGTGTCCCAGAGCTCTGACCCCTGGGCAGGTAGGTGTCCCAGAGCTCTGACCCCTGGGCAGGTAGGTGTCCCAGAGCTCTGACCCCTGGGCAGGTAGGTGTCCCAGAGCTCTGACCCCTGGGCAGGTAGGTGTCCCAGAGCTCTGACCCCTGGGCAGGTAGGTGTCCCAGAGCTCTGACCCCTGGGCAGGTAGGTGTCCCAGAGCTCTGACCCCTGGGCAGGTAGGTGTCCCAGAGCTCTGACCCCTGGGCAGGTAGGTGTCCCAGAGCTCTGACCCCTGGGCAGGTAGTTGTCCCAGAGTCCTTTACCAACATACTGTTGTTTAGTCACTCAGCTGTGAATGACCCTTTATAACACCATGGACCATGGCTCACCAGGTGCCTCTGTTCATGGAATTTTCCAGGCAAGATTATTGGAGAGGGTTGCCATTTCTTTCTGTGCCAACATATAAAATTATTCAAAAACCCAAAACATTGACTTCAGAGTCTTGGATGGGTGCCTGGGTCATGCTCATAGCTGCAGATCAGATTGGACCTGCCATAGAATAGAAACATCATGGGAAAGCCCTTGCTCACGTCCGCTGTGATTCTTCCTTAAACCTATAGTCCTCTGCGGTAAGAAGAGAAACTAACAGGCCTTAGACCATGAAACTTGCCATTCACCTTCTCAACTTCATAAGGACAATCCCAGACACCAGTGTCCTTTTTAAGGCCAGGTCTCTTCAAGACACCGCTAAGCATTCACCTATCCCCTATGAAGACAACAAAGGGAAGTGGGAGGCAGGGAAGAGGGGCTGACATGAGGCTCTCTCTGCTCTCTGGTGTAACCTACCTTTGGGGCCTTCTGTAGCTCTGTGGCCCTATAAATTTGCAAAGATGAGAAAGGAGTTCCCCAGCCAGAAGTCAGTGCTTTGCTATTCTTGCCTGACTCGTCCATCATCTGTCTTCTAAGAGCAGATGGAAACACAAGGGGGGCCTAGGACACACGGCATCAGTCACCTACCAATGATAGACGGTTTAGTTCACAGCCAGCCTTTTAGCTAAGTCAGCAACACATTGTTTAACTTGTTCTGAACACACTGGGGCAAAATGCACTGCGGTTCTGACTCAGGATGCCTGTTCCCAAGTGTCACCTCTGTAGCTGAATAAAGTCCAGTTAAAATACAGATTCCTGGACATTCTAAGGTGAGGCTAGGGAGCCCATACTGCCCAGAATGTCCAGGGGGTTGGGGAAAGCTCCAGGTTTGTTATGAAATGCATCTTTCTATTTCAATACATATTAAGATCATTAAAATGAACACCCACTAATAATTGTGTAGAGCATTTACTATGAGTTCATTGTATGCCAGGCCCAGGGCTGTGCATACACCTGTCTGAGTCTTTTGAACCTGGAAGGATGCACCAGCCTGACCAATCACGAAAACAACTGTTAAGGCCACTTTTTTCCCCTGGAGATTTTCCCGTAAGATGGAATAAGAGAGACGAGCTTCATTGGCACGTGTCACAGATTCTGCAAATATTTTTGAATTTAAAAATCACAAAGGATTTGTCCAACCAAGGACAATGTAGGCAACGAGCAACTGTGTTTCAATAGAAAATACCTCTGGGGTTTCTGAGAGGAGTCGCTCGGACATAGATGATTTCCTGGGCTGTGTGATCACAGAATCTTTAAGCCACATATCACCAAGGAAGGAAGGAAGCATGAAACTTTCTGAAGTTTGGGCGACTGTCAGGTGACGAGTGACAGTGGTCAGAGCAGAACTGGGACAAATTCCATGCAAAATATATGAAAAACNTCTGACCCCTGGGCAGGTAGGTGTCCCAGAGCTCTGACCCCTGGGCAGGTAGGTGTCCCAGAGCTCTGACCCCTGGGCAGGTAGGTGTCCCAGAGCTCTGACCCCTGGGCAGGTAGGTGTCCCAGAGCTCTGACCCCTGGGCAGGTAGGTGTCCCAGAGCTCTGACCCCTGGGCAGGTAGGTGTCCCAGAGCTCTGACCCCTGGGCAGGTAGGTGTCCCAGAGCTCTGACCCCTGGGCAGGTAGGTGTCCCAGAGCTCTGACCCCTGGGCAGGTAGGTGTCCCAGAGCTCTGACCCCTGGGCAGGTAGGTGTCCCAGAGCTCTGACCCCTGGGCAGGTAGGTGTCCCAGAGCTCTGACCCCTGGGCAGGTAGTTGTCCCAGAGTCCTTTACCAACATACTGTTGTTTAGTCACTCAGCTGTGAATGACCCTTTATAACACCATGGACCATGGCTCACCAGGTGCCTCTGTTCATGGAATTTTCCAGGCAAGATTATTGGAGAGGGTTGCCATTTCTTTCTGTGCCAACATATAAAATTATTCAAAAACCCAAAACATTGACTTCAGAGTCTTGGATGGGTGCCTGGGTCATGCTCATAGCTGCAGATCAGATTAGACCTGCCATAGAATAGAAACATCATGGGAAAGCCCTTGCTCACGTCCGCTGTGATTCTTCCTTAAACCTATAGTCCTCTGCGGTAAGAAGAGAAACTAACAGGCCTTAGACCATGAAACTTGCCATTCACCTTCTCAACTTCATAAGGACAATCCCAGACACCAGTGTCCTTTTTAAGGCCAGGTCTCTTCAAGACACCGCTAAGCATTCACCTATCCCCTATGAAGACAACAAAGGGAAGTGGGAGGCAGGGAAGAGGGGCTGACATGAGGCTCTCTCTGCTCTCTGGTGTAACCTACCTTTGGGGCCTTCTGTAGCTCTGTGGCCCTATAAATTTGCAAAGATGAGAAAGGAGTTCCCCAGCCAGAAGTCAGTGCTTTGCTATTCTTGCCTGACTCGTCCATCATCTGTCTTCTAAGAGCAGATGGAAACACAAGGGGGGCCTAGGACACACGGCATCAGTCACCTACCAATGATAGACGGTTTAGTTCACAGCCAGCCTTTTAGCTAAGTCAGCAACACATTGTTTAACTTGTTCTGAACACACTGGGGCAAAATGCACTGCGGTTCTGACTCAGGATGCCTGTTCCCAAGTGTCACCTCTGTAGCTGAATAAAGTCCAGTTAGAATACAGATTCCTGGACATTCTAAGGTGAGGCTAGGGAGCCCATACTGCCCAGAATGTCCAGGGGGTTGGGGAAAGCTCCAGGTTTGTTATGAAATGCATCTTTCTATTTCAATACATATTAAGATCATTAAAATGAACACCCACTAATAATTGTGTAGAGCATTTACTATGAGTTCATTGTATGCCAGGCCCAGGGCTGTGCATACACCTGTCTGAGTCTTTTGAACCTGGAAGGATGCACCAGCCTGACCAATCACGAAAACAACTGTTAAGGCCACTTTTTTCCCCTGGAGATTTTCCCGTAAGATGGAATAAGAGAGACGAGCTTCATTGGCACGTGTCACAGATTCTGCAAATATTTTTGAATTTAAAAATCACAAAGGATTTGTCCAACCAAGGACAATGTAGGCAACGAGCAACTGTGTTTCAATAGAAAATACCTCTGGGGTTTCTGAGAGGAGTCGCTCGGACATAGATGATTTCCTGGGCTGTGTGATCACAGAATCTTTAAGCCACATATCACCAAGGAAGGAAGGAAGCATGAAACTTTCTGAAGTTTGGGCGACTGTCAGGTGACGAGTGACAGTGGTCAGAGCAGAACTGGGACAAATTCCATGCAAAATATATGAAAAAGAGCACAGGAGGCGCTATGATGCATCAGCGGCCCCCGCAAGCACATTTCTCAGACCTTATCCTCTGGGGATGGGAGAGGGTCCGGAAGGAGTCGTCTGGTCACTGTTCTTGGAAACCCAGGGGTGTGGAAATACCACACACATGCAGAGAGCAATGCCCAACGAGATAAGGAACTTGATGAGATTAACTTGGTGCCTGAAATAAACAAACGATAGAAGCAATCACAGGAGTGTACTTTGACCTTTCAAAGACGCCATGGGAGCAAGAACCCACTGGGCCATGAGGACAAACTCCTGCTTCAGGCTGCAAATGCTGGACAGACACAGTACCTTGGATCATAAGAACAGGCATCATGGCCTTGGGTCACTTTATGACTCCCCACCCCAAGGAAGCCAGCTAGGGACAGCCCAGAGGGTCACAGTGGGGAAAAGAGCCAGAGGGCAGGGACCCCTGCCACCACTGCCTCCAGGGCCCTCTGGAAGGGCATTCAGAGCACATCATCCGGAATCTCCCAGGCCCAGGTCCTCTTAGGTGTCAGGCATTCCCTGGGCCAGCAGACCTCCAGCCCAAGGCACACGAAGCCCAGCACTCACCTTCCTCAGAGGTCAAGCTGGCAGGGGAGGCTTGTGCGACATGTCCACCCACTCACTCTGCTCAGACATGGCCCGCTTCTCCATTAAAGACCCTCAGCAACTCTGGTTGGTGCCACAAACCCTGCAGCAGCCTGAAGGGAGTGAGCGACGCTCCCACATTGACAGTCACGCCTCCCCCTGGTGCCTGATCAAAATGCAGATCCTAACTCCTGACGGCTGGCGTGTGGCCTGAGGCTCTGTGTTTCTGGCATGTGATGCTGTCGCTGTAGTCCAGGGGCCCCACTTGAGTAGCAGGGCCCTGAGATTTGGGAGGGGTCTGTGGTCTAGAGGCACATCGGATAACCCAGGTCTCTTTAGCACCCTGTGGCAGAAACCCCTCTCTTTACCCCAGCATTGCTGCTCTGAGAACCCAAGCACGCAGGCTCCCTTTCACCAAGGTGATCGCCAGTATCCCAGGGATCTTCCCCATGCCCATTCAGCCATTCATGTTGCTCCGTCATCAGAAGCCAGAGTCCCAAGGACATAAATAGCCACCAGCTTTCCTAGGAAAGAAAACAGCATCTGAAGAATTTTTATGATCAGCTTTTCAGATTGTACATTGCACGCTCAAGTTGTTTGGAAAAAATGAAAGAGCCGACCCTCACAACAGTGCACATGATGACCGTCTGCTCAGCTGAAGAGGAAAGCCACATCTGACTTGGGATCTGCACACCAACTAACATATGCAAATCACCAGCAGTGCAGGGCACAGGTCAGCAGGAAGCCCTTCCTCCCGCCCCGCTTCTCAGACCACTAACCGTGACTCGTGTGAACGTCTCAGGAGGTTCAGATAAAATGAGAGAGGGAAAGGATGTGGTCACTGCTTCCGAGATTAGCAAGGAAAACAAACTGAATGAAGAGTAAGCATTCAGGTTGTCTCCTCGAAGCCAGAAAAAAAGACCTCCTGAGTGGGCGCTGGATGAGAAATTACAATCCCGCATGGTCAGGTGCTTGGGGGTTCCTGGAGCCAGATGGCTTTCTCTTCTCTCGAGCACTTCTACATCCCTCCAGCAGTCCACTGACTTGCCCTTTTTTCCCTCCTTTCCCAGGGCATGCCACCAAGCACAGAAAGCAGAGGAAGGGAGAAGGCTTCTATTCAGAGAAACTGGATTCAGCTGAGGGACACAGGTCTTGGTATTGTTCTCAAGTATATTTCCAGTTCCTTGGTGTCTATTACCTAATACTGACATCGCAGAGCAAAACCACCTTGATTCATCCATCCTCCCAGAAAATATCTATTGAACACCTACTATGGGGTAACCCTGATCCAGATGGCGAAGATTCACCGGCGGCTAGGATAGAAAAGGTCTCGGCTCTCCTAGAGCTTACCTAGCTGGGAATAGGAGAATGGCTGCATGATGGATTTCAGAGAGGGGTGCATGCTTTGAAAAGTAATAAGGCAGCAGGGACGTGGGGGAGGGGAAACAGGAGCACCATGTGACGCACACGGCACTTTCTCAAGGGGCACCATCCACATGGGCATCCCGGAGCTCCCAGGGTAGTGCTAAGCAGAATCCTGAATCCAGAAGGGGCCGGGTGTGGGGAGAGCTTGTGGACAAATGGAAAAGCAAGTGTGCTGAGGGGCATCCCTCACAGGGGAGGCACAAAGAGTCCAGGGTTGCAGCCACCAGGGGGACCTGTGTCCTGCTGGAGTTCCCCCACTGGTCAAACCCTAAAATGAAGATAAAGATAAGAGAGCAGTCTGATGGGTCTGTTTGCATCAGCCTCCAGGGCACAGAGCAGGGGAGAGTCAAGGAGCCCTGGAGAAGCCACATCCCCAGCGCAGCACAAAACAGTCTCAGAGATGAATTCCCCACAGACTGAAGGTGGAGGCTGCAGAAGCACACTCTCCAAGGAGGCAGCTCCCCCCTCTGTCCCCAGCTCTGAACCCCGCAAACACCAGGCTGCATGCTGGCCACGCCTAGAAGGACCCAGCCAAGAAGGGCAGGACCTGCTCACAGACTAGAGGACAAAGCAAACAGATTGGACTGTGAACATGGCCAAATCTCTCTCTCTCTCCAAGAAAGTTCAATACATCAAAGTATTTTGAAACAAGGAAATAGATATGAAGTTGTGTGTATCTATGAAGGGTTCTGTATTTTTAAATTCAAAACAACATTCAGAAAAAAAAAAAAAAAGAAAGGGCAGCAGAGTTTGTATCTTTNGGAGCCAGATGGCTTTCTCTTCTCTCGAGCACTTCTACATCCCTCCAGCAGTCCACTGACTTGCCCTTTTTTCCCTCCTTTCCCAGGGCATGCCACCAAGCACAGAAAGCAGAGGAAGGGAGAAGGCTTCTATTCAGAGAAACTGGATTCAGCTGAGGGACACAGGTCTTGGTATTGTTCTCAAGTATATTTCCAGTTCCTTGGTGTCTATTACCTAATACTGACATCGCAGAGCAAAACCACCTTGATTCATCCATCCTCCCAGAAAATATCTATTGAACACCTACTATGGGGTAACCCTGATCCAGATGGCGAAGATTCACCGGCGGCTAGGATAGAAAAGGTCTCGGCTCTCCTAGAGCTTACCTAGCTGGGAATAGGAGAATGGCTGCATGATGGATTTCAGAGAGGGGTGCATGCTTTGAAAAGTAATAAGGCAGCAGGGACGTGGGGGAGGGGAAACAGGAGCACCATGTGACGCACACGGCACTTTCTCAAGGGGCACCATCCACATGGGCATCCCGGAGCTCCCAGGGTAGTGCTAAGCAGAATNTGAAGATTCACCGGCGGCTAGGATAGAAAAGGTCTCGGCTCTCCTAGAGCTTACCTAGCTGGGAACAGGAGAATGGCTGCATGATGGATTTCAGAGAGGGGTGCGTGCTTTGAAAAGTAATAAGGCAGCAGGGACATGGGGGAGGGGAAACAGGAGCATCATGTGACGCACACGGCACTTTCTCAAGGGGCACCATCCACATGGGCATCCCGGAGCTCCCAGGGTAGTGCTAAGCAGAATCCTGAATCCAGAAGGGGCCGGGTGTGGGGAGAGCTTGTGGACAAATGGAAAAGCAAGTGTGCTGAGGGGCATCCCTCACAGGGGAGGCACAAAGAGTCCAGGGTTGCAGCCACCAGGGGGACCTGTGTCCTGCTGGAGTTCCCCCACTGGTCAAACCCTAAAATGAAGATAAAGATAAGAGAGCAGTCTGATGGGTCTGTTTGCATCAGCCTCCAGGGCACAGAGCAGGGGAGAGTCAAGGAGCCCTGGAGAAGCCACATCCCCAGCGCAGCACAAAACAGTCTCAGAGATGAATTCCCCACAGACTGAAGGTGGAGGCTGCAGAAGCACACTCTCCAAGGAGGCAGCTCCCCCCTCTGTCCCCAGCTCTGAACCCCGCAAACACCAGGCTGCATGCTGGCCACGCCTAGAAGGACCCAGCCAAGAAGGGCAGGACCTGCTCACAGACTAGAGGACAAAGCAAACAGATTGGACTGTGAACATGGCCAAATCTCTCTCTCTCTCCAAGAAAGTTCAATACATCAAAGTATTTTGAAACAAGGAAATAGATATGAAGTTGTGTGTATCTATAAAGGGTTCTGTATTTTTAAATTCAAAACAACATTCAGAAAAAAAAAAAAAAAGAAAGGGCAGCAGAGTTTGTATCTTTTTCTTCTCATGCAAAGTTCAAGTTGAGAAAGCCGTTTTGGAACGGAACGGTTGCATAAGTATGGAATTAGTTGTACTTGATTATAGATAAATTAATGACGGTGAGTAGGGAAAACCTAGTGTATATAGAACACCTACCCATGACCCCATCTTTAAGACTCAACTGAAGTCTTTTTTTTTTAAACCTCCCTTGATTTTCCCTCTCCATCTCAACATGGGCCCCTACTCATGTGGCCAAGGAGTATTGTCACCTGGGTCCCAATCTCCTGTTTTAATGTCTCGCTTTTCCCACACAACTGTGCTCTCACAGGTCTTCTCCACACCTGAGGGCCTGGTCTAGAGCAAGGCGTTTATTAAGACTCAGTGAATGTTTGCTGAGCGAGTGAAGGAATGACAGGACCACATGTGAGTCATCTGGGAAATGAAGCTTGCAGCCACCCTCAACTGCCGCTCCTCTTATCATCTTCATGTTTACAGATGAATAAGCTGGGAGCTGAGGTCCCTGCTGGCTCAAAGGGTGAAAAATCTGCCTGCAAGGAAGGAGACCTAAGTTTAATGCCTGGCTTGGGACGATCCCTTGGAGTAGGAAATGACAACCAGCTCCAGTATGTCTTGCCTGGAGAATTGCATGGACAGAGGAGCCTTGTGGGCTACAGTCCAAGGGGTTACAAAGAGTTGGACACAAAGAGCAACTAACACCCACACACAAACACACAGAACATTGAGTTCATTAGTAACAAAAACAGAATTTGCTAAATCCACAGTCTACATCTTTGAATCAAACAACCTCATATCTCTGGCAAAAAAAAAAAACCTAGAATGAATCTTGAAAAAAAATTTGTGAGGTCCAGAAGGAGCCTTGGAAAGTGATCATCTCATTATTCAGTGCTGATGAAATCTCATCTTTAATAGGTGACCAGGAGTCACAGATGCCAAAGTTTTTACTTGACTGGTAAACAATGAAACCCAAATGTTATTCTGGCTCTGTCATTCATGGTTCTGTGTCTTCATCTTCATTTAGTCAACAAAAGTTTACCAAGGTCATGAACTAGGTGCTGGGGTTGCACAGTTGAAAACGTGTGTTAAACATATTTTCAAAAGCTCACTGGTCAGCCAGAAAGTGGGCATACAAGCCAGCAATTATAATAAAGTGTGTAGAGGACCATTATGAAATTTGTGCACCATCTATGCAAGGCACCAAGGATCACAGAGCAGAAGAAACATGTATCTGTGGGGAAATCAGTGGGTGGGAGACAGAAAGGTTTGCATGAGGGTGAGTCCTTGGGCTGTTTAGCAAAGTATCAGGCACGTGGCCTGGAAAGCTTCATCCAGCTCTGGTGGAAGAGGAACTATGGTGTGGTAGTGAGAGAAAAGGAAGCTTGGAGTGTAACCTCCCTGAGCCTTTATGCTTTGAGGGATGCCACACCCAGTGGTCATCCAAGCATGATGAATCTAGTCCATGGGGTTCAAATCCCAGTCATCCCCCTCGTGACCTGGTGAAAGAACCTAACTTTCCTATGCCCAAGCTTCTCCATGGGTGGAATGGAGTCTCAGAGGTGGGGCTCCTCACTGCAAACAGTGAAACCAAAAGCCACCTCCTGAAACAGGTAGAGACCAGCAAAGATGTACACAACAGGGATAGTCTCATGAAGACATAGCCCTTGGCCTACCCACCCTGAACTCTGGCCACAAAGTGCTGACCCCAGGGGCCAGTTGTGATTCCATCAGAGGCTGACCCACTAAGCCTAGCAGAGAATTAGGGGCACAAGACACAAAAGGATCAGATCTTCCACGAGGATAGGGCAGATGGAAAGGAGAGCCTTGCATCTGGCTGTTGCTGTAGCTCAGTCGACAGATGTGAGGTGGGGGAGAGCAGGACCCCAAACACAAGCTGAAGATGGGGACTCACTTCCTCCTTGCCTCTGCCCACTCTGATGCACAGGAAACCTTCGAGGGAGCTGGTATCCTCTACCACGAGCTTGCATAGGCATCTGGGCTGGGGCTCAAAGAAGCCATCAGAGAGCCTCAGGAGCTGAAGGTGAGCTGCACTCACAGCAACCACAGATGCAAAGTGGCCCCAGCTTCACTGCTGCTCCCAGCTGACCATACTGCTAAGTTGCTTCAGTCGTGTCTGACTCTGTGTGGCCCCATAGACGGCAGCCCACCAGGCTCCCCCATCCCTGGGATTCTCCAGGCAAGAACACTGGACTGGGTTGCCATTTCTTTCTCCAGTGCATGAAAGAGAAATGTGAAAGTGAAGTTGCTCAGTCGTGTCTGACTCAGCGACCCCATGGACTGCAGCCCATCAGGCTCCTCCGTCCATGGATTTTCCAGGCAAGAGTACTGAAGTGGGGTGCCACTGCCTTCTCCGCCAATTGACCATAGGAGATGGCAAAGGTAAAGCAAGTTTTCTTATTCATTTTTTATAATTTTTTTTTGTCTGTGCTGAGTCTTCATTGCTACATGTGTTTTTCTCTAGTTGTGGTGAGCAGGGGTTACTCTCTAGTTACAGTGGTTGGGCTTTTCATTGCAGTGGTTTCTCCATTGTGGAACACAGGTTCTAAGTCTCCTGGGCTTCAGTAGTTGCCACCCCCAGGCTCTAGAGCCCAAGTTCACTAGCTGTGGCACACAGGATTTGTTGCTCCACAGCATGTATCATTTTTCCAAATCAGGGATCAAATTTGTGTATCCTGCATTGGCAGGCAAATTCTTTACCACTGGGCCACCAGGGAAGCCCAAAGTCTCAATTATTAAAAAAAAAAAAAAAATTAGTTATCCCAAAGGAGATGCTTCTGGTTGAGGATCTGACTTAGTCAGATAAAAGCTCTTAAGAGAAGGACTAGCTAGGACTCCCTTGCTGAAGTGAGAGCCCTCTCCCTCTGCTGACTTTATAGACAGGAGCTGCCCTGCTATGCCAGGGGCTATGGAGGCACCACAGGGCAAAGGCCTGGGAACACCTTTGGGAGCTGAGAGTAGCCCATGCCAGGTACCAGCAGGAACATGGGAACCTCCATTTTACAGCCACAAGGAATGAGCTCTGCTACCAACATGGATGAGTCAGGAATGGACTCCTCTCCAATTCAAGAACCAGATGAGACCTCACCCCAACTGGCACCTTGAGATCCTGAGTAGAACTAGATAAGTCTTTCCCAGATCCCTGAACCTCAGAGACTGTGAAGTAATACATGGGTGCTGGTTTCTGCAATCATTTGCTATGTGGGAACAGAGAACTAATGCAGGAAGGCCCAATACACTGTGTAATTCCAGCCTGGCTAGGTTGGCACAGCTCTGGCATCATACCTGGGCCCTACTGTCCTTGCAGCTCTGTTACAGGGTTCAAGCTCACTCTGCTCAATGAACAATAGGCCAATTAATCTAAAAGATGAGGTGTTGAGGAAAAGAATACGATTTTATTTGAAAAGCCAGCTGACCAAGAAGATGGCACACTAATGTCTCAAAATAACCATTTTGTCCAGGTCTGGATGCCAGATCAGAGATGGGAGTGGGAAGTTGAGGAAACAAAAGTAAAAAGGCCATTAACCTTGCAAAAATGTCCTAGAATGGCAAGCCTCAGACAGGGGGATATGTTAATTTATTTCTTCCTGCAGTCTACAGCTGGACAGGGTTATGAACAAAGGCACTTTAGCTTAACAGTCAAGCAGAGGGACAGGATTCTCTGAGGCAGACCATTATGTACAATTATAATTGTAATAACAAAAGCAACATAGGGCAATTCAAAGAAACAGTTTCAACAGTAAGAACTGACTTCTCCCTGCAACAACTCCAGAAAATCCTGGGTCCCAGCAGAGACCAGCAGACTAGCACTCTCTCCTGAAGGTGCAGGGACTCCAGGGATGCCCTGGACACAGCCTGCCCAGCTTCCCCCACCTCTTAACTTGGCCAGCCCTGCCATTTTACTGTTCCACAGTTACCTGAGTAGTCCTCAGCCTCACCTTGGAAGTGGAGAAGCATCACTGATACTCCTGCATCCCCTAGACCTATCAGCATGTTACCATGACACCTGAGAGGGTAGCCAGGGTCTTAGGGGAATCCCTACTCCCTGCTTTGGGTGAGTAAGGAACTACCTGGTCCCATGGGTCTTCATGTCCCACTCATAATAGTCATGCTGCTGCTGCTAAGTCACTTCAGTCGTGTCCAACTCTGTGCAACCCCATAGACAGCAGCCCACCAGGCTCCCCCATCCCTGGGATTCTCCAGGCAAGAATACTGGAGTGGGGTGCCATTGCCTTCTCCCATAACAATCATAAAAACAGTCATAAAAATCTCATTAACACAAAGACCCTGAGGCTGGGAAAGACTGAGGGAAGGAGGAGAAGGGGACAACAGAGGATGATGATTGGATGGCATCACCAACTTGATAGACCTGAGTGTGAGCAAGTTCCAGGAGTTGGTGACGGACAAGGAAGCCAGGCATGCTGCAGTCCATGGGTCACAAAGAGTCAGACACGACCGAGTGACTGAACTTTGAATACAAAGTAAGGTAGACTATCCGCCAAACTACTTAAGAGGTGGTGTCTTTTTTCTGAGCTCAAGCAAATTAAGGTGTTGGCACTGCCAATGTCTCACCTCAGAACTGACCACCTGTGAACACTGAGTTCACACATGGAATCCTGGCCAGGGAATATGGGCNGCCAAACTACTTAAGAGGTGGTGTCTTTTTTCTGAGCTCAAGCAAATTAAGGTGTTGGCACTGCCAATGTCTCACCTCAGAACTGACCACCTGTGAACACTGAGTTCACACATGGAATCCTGGCCAGGGAATATGGGCTTGATTATTGTCCTGAGTTGTATGAGAAGATCACCAATGATAGGACCATCTCCAGCAGCAAAAGAAAGACAGATGACTTTGAGCCTTCGTGCACATCTTCCCAGGCCAGATGGAGCAGCTGACACACAGCAATTCCCACGCTTGCTGATGGTGAGACTGCCTATCAGGCACAGACAATCTATGGAATCCTTACCTGTGTGATATGCCACAGACAATCTATGGAATCCTTACCTGTGTGATATGCCTTCCTAAGAAACTGTCTGGCTTAGAAAATCATACAAAAGAACTAAAGAGAAAATAGGAAACTAACAAAAAATAAAATTGTTGTTAATTTTTTTTTAATGACTTTGCTTCAGCCAGTGAAGTAGATACAACTGCTTCTGCTCTTGCCAATTGTGTGAAAGTTTCTGGTGTTGTGGTACTTTGGATTCTGATTACGGAAGTTAAGTATAATCATCTATTTCTCCCCCCTCCCCCGCCCCCCNTTCACTTTCTGCCATAAGGGTGGGGTCATCTGCATATCTGAGGTGATTGATATTTCTCCCAGAAATCTTGATTCCAGCTTGTGCTTCTTCCAGCCCAGCATTTCTCATGATGTACTCTGCATATAAGTTAAATATGGTTAAGATGGTAAAATTTATGTTATGTGTTTTTTAATACAATACTTTTTAAAAAGGAAAAATACATTGCAAATTCACTGCATATATAAGATGTGCCTTTAACAGTGCTTGGGGTTCCCAGGATCTTATAATGACAGCTGCATATTCCAAGGACCTTAACTTGGTAAAAACAGGTCCAGACAGTGTGAAATTCAGCACTCCAAATGCACCTGAGCTGCTGCAGCAAAGCATCTGTCCCTAAACTTCCAGATGGCAGTGATGACCCCAGAGTGCTGCCCAGGGGAGGCTGAGATGTGAATATCACCCCTGATGGGCTGTGGGGCTAAGGCATTCAGCACAGGTCTCTGCAGCTACAACCCCAAATGACAGGGTTGAAACAATGAATCATCAGCTCCATCTCAACCCCGTTTCTCATGGGGACAGGATGATGAAAACATTTGTAAAAAGCTAGAGGTTTCTGAAGTGGGGCGCCAAAGGCCAGGGAAACAATACCGTCTTCCAGGTCGAGATATTCTCCCTGGTGGCCCTGAGAGATGGTGAAGTGCCCACTGATGAGCTCTTTTCCTCTAAACAAACAGCTCCAGTTGCTGGCAGGGGACTTCCGGGGAACCAGAGCCACTTTGGCTTCCTAGAAACCATGGGAAATAACAGTGTTAGCAGAGCAGCCCTCATCACCAATGCTGTTATGTCTTTGGCTTCGTGAAGGTGATCAGATAAACCTGGGCAGGGTTTATCCAGATAAACCTAGAACAAGAGGCACGGTCAGTTTCCTCTTTTTACTTTGCTTCTTGGGTGGGGTCCCCGGGAGACAGACCTGGGTTTGACTCTCAGCCCTGGTGCTTTGGTTATCTATTGCTGGACAACAGATTACTGCAAAATGTAATGTCTTAAACAACCACCACATTTATTTTGCTCATAAATCTTCAACTTGGCCAGCACTCAGCAAGAACAGCTTGGGGTAGCCTAGATGCTACAGACATCTGAAAGATCACTCACTTGAACAGTGGGCAGTGGATGTGGCTGGGACATCTGGAACTGTGGCCTTTTCTGAGGCAGCTGGACTATAGCCTACCAGGTTCCTCTGTCCATGGGATGTTCCAGGGAAGAATACTGGAGTGGGTATTCCCATGCCCTCCTCCAGGGAATCTTCCCGACCCAGGGATTGAACCTGGATCTCTTTTGTCTCCTGCGTTGGCAAGTGGATTCTTTACCACTAGCACCACCAGGGAAGCCCCAGAATCCAGTAACAGGGGTCCTGAAAGAGAGTCAAGAAGCTGCTGCATTGCATTTTCTGATCTAGCCTTAAAGCCATACACCATCCTTCCTGCCACTGAAGCCAGCTCACATTCAATAGAAGGAGCTGGAATCCACCTCTGCGTGGCAAGTGTGTCCCAGAATTTGCCACTGCTCTTTGGAGAATTACTCCTTGCTGACTGCAGTCTAGTCTCTCTATGTCTTAGTTTACCTGCTGGGAGGATTATATAGTCAGTGTAGGCGAATCTCCTGGCACAATGCTTTTCTATCAGTGGATGTCTATTATCAAATGTGCATGTGTGTATGCATGCTAAGTTAATTCAGTTGTGTCTGTTTATGACCCCATGGACTGTAGCCCTCCAGGATCCTCCGTCCATGGGATTCTCCAGGCAAAAATATTGGAATGGGATGCCATGTCCTCTTCCAGGGGATTTTCCTGACCCAGGGATTGAACCTGTATCTCTTACATCTCCTGCACTGGCAGGCAGGTTCTTTACCATTGGCACCAACTGGGAAGCCCATTATCAAATGTACAATTCCAAAAAGGATTAATTAAAGAATATTATCATTTTGCAAAATAGAGAGTTCTTAAGTATACTAAGCTAATGAGGGGAAAGGATAAAACTAGAAAATCATCTCTCAGGCCAGGTTAAGAAGTTTCCTGGACTTCTCTGAAGGCAGACAAAGACTTTTATTGTTTCTGTCAAGAGAACTGTTGCCAAGTGGGATTCCAGAAAAGAGTCACAGAAGGATGGCTATGCGCTGGAAAGAGAAGATCCTGACGCCAGAACAGAGGGAGAGAGGGAGCCAGCTGGAAGATGTTGGGAAATGCAGATGGAGGTAATGAAAGTGCTCAGGAATCAACGTTTTGCAACCTAGCGTGTTTTGTTAATGATCTGCACACCAGACAATGGCCCCAGTGCCCGGGGAGAATTGGGGGAGGGCCAGAGAATGAGATACAGCCCCGGATTTACAGACCAGGAATCTAGGACAGGAGCAGCATCTGATCTGGGCACTTCAGCTGAGGTCCTGCCAGCTCTGTCAGCCCACTCTGGTCTTACAATACCCATCCTTCCTTCTTATGGGCCAGTGGGACAACTTTTCTGAGGATCACCGAGAAAGAGCATGCTTCCCACCTATCTAGGGCTTCCCAAGTGCTGCAGTTATAAAGAATCCACCTGCCAATGCAGGAAATGCAAGAGTTGTGGGTTTTGTCTCTCGGCAGGTTAAATTCCCTGGAATAGGAAATGGCAACCCACTCCAGTATTTTTGCTTGGAAAATTTCACAGAGGAGCCTGGTGGGCTACCATCCATGGGGTGGCAAAATCAGACATGACTGAGCATGCATGCCACGGTTGTCCCACCTGCTAGGATCTACAAAACTACAGCAAGGACCTAGACTCAGGAAAACACCTAGAAATGGTTCAGAACCACGTCCCAAACACACCAGATGGGGAATTTCTGCCCCATGCTCCAGGGGCCCACCTTTGGCGGGGGTACAGCCTTGCCACCCCTGGGTGCCAAGGAAGACTCGGGAGGTCAGGATTGTCTGGTGGGGGCACCACCCAATGAGTCATCCCCCATGTTTCAGTCCCTTGAAGGCACCTCTGCTCTTGTCAGCCACCACCCAGTCACTGGCTGAAGGCTAGTCTTGAAGGGGCGTCAGCCACCTGCACCAACATGAAGCGAGCTGGGCCAGAGAGTGNAGAAATGGTTCAGAACCACGTCCCAAACACACCAGATGGGGAATTTCTGCCCCATGCTCCAGGGGCCCACCCTTGGCGGGGGTACAGCCTTGCCACCCCTGGGTGCCAAGAAAGACTCGGGAGGTCAGGATTGTCTGGTGGGGGCACCACCCAATGAGTCATCCCCCATGTTTCGGTCCCTTGAAGGCACCTCTGCTCTTGTCAGCCACCACCCAGTCACTGGCTGAAGGCTAGTCTTGAAGGGGCGTCAGCCACCTGCACCAACATGAAGCGAGCTGGGCCAGAGAGTGACCAAGTCCTTTCTGCTTGGCTCTGTGAAACATCTCATGTGTCCCCAGAAGCACTCCCCACAGTGTTTCCCTGGGCTGAGTCTCCTGTCCTTTGAGACCTTGTGAATCCAGGTCTCCAGCCCACCTCTCAGCCTGTGAGTGTTCTCTCTGGGAGGAGCAATAATAAATGAATGTCTCCCTTTGGGGATGAGTTTAAACCATCTGATTGGCTACTGGGGAAGACTCAGTTTGTACAGAGGGTCTTTACCCTGTCCCATCCCAGACATTTTTCTTATTGTGATCTCACAACCCACCCATGCAGAGGGAGCCCACATTCAGCCCCCAGACCTAGGCAGACTTCCAGGTCTGCCTTCATCAGTAGAGTTCAGCAGACATCACGATGTGTGCTTTGTGAAGCTCTCTCCTGGCTCACTCTCAGACGCTTGTCTGTGAAACCAGCTGCCTTGCTATGAGGATGTCCAGGACACACAGAGGGACATGGAAGGGCCATGACTATGGTGAAGTGCCTGGCTCGACTAATAGTGTTACCCTTGGGCATGCCATCTTGGAGCTAAAGCCCCCAGCTGCTACTGCAGGACCAGGGAAAGCTCCATTCCCCAAGGAAAGGGGGGCCAAAGGAGAAGAGGTTTCCTGATCCAGAAACTCCAGGGAAAGGGGTGCAGAGGGGCCTCCTCACCACCTTACCCTTGTGCTAGGCAGCTTGTGAAATGGCTCCCAGTGATTTCTACGTTCCAGGATTCCTACCCCCTCCCTGTGTGTGTGTGTGTGTGCGTGTGTGTGCATGTGCACGCATGTGTGTGTGTGTGCATCTGTGTGCGTGTATGCCTGTGTGTTGTGTGCAAGCATGTAGGGGGTGGGGTTTTGCATGAGTGTTTACATGTGAGCACATGTGTGTTATGTGTGTGTGCAAGCATGTATTGTGGGGTTTTAACATGTATTTATTTATTTGGCTATGTTGGGTCTTAATCATGGCACATGGGATCCTCTGTTGTGACACACAGATTCTCTAGCCATGACACACAGGCTCAGTCCGCTCAGCTCAGGCTTAGTTGCTCCACAACATGTGGGATCTTAGTTCCCCAACCAGGGATTGAATCTGTATCTGCTGCATTGCCAGGTAGATTCCTAACCACTGCACTGCCAAACAAGCCCCTGTCTTGTGTTTTGAATATGTGTGGGTGCATGAACCTGGAGGAGGAAATGACAACCCACTCCAGCAGTGGTGCTTGGGAAACCCCATGGACAGAGGAGCCTGGTGGGCTATAGTCAGTGGTGTTGCAAAGAGCTGAACGTAACTGAAGTGACTGAGCACACACAGATGTGTGCACATGTGTGTGTGTGTGTGAGAATGCAAGTATGCAAGGAGCTGAGTATGTAAGTGTACATGTGTGTGCATGTGTATTTTTAAATGTGTGTGTGTGTATTGTGTGAGTATGTGTGTGTTTGCACATATGTGTTTATATGTGTTATGTGTATTGCTGTGTGTGTTTGTGAGTGTGTGTGTGTGTGTGCACACGCTACTACTTCTGATGTGATCTACTTCTGATGACTGGAATATGACAAATATGACAGGACACCGTTTCCAAGTTTAACCTACCAAGGCTTTTGACTTCAGCCTTGCTCTCACCCCCTGTGGCCCTCCCAGTTTACTGCTTTGATGAAACAAGCTATCACAAAGGAGGGACCCACATGGAAAGGAACCGAGGCCACAGCCTGTGAAGAACCAGATCCTGCTATACAATCCTGCTATACAGCCAGATCCTGCCAACAACCATGTGAATGAACTTGGAGGAAGGTCCTTCCCCAATTAAACCTTGGGATGAGCAGAGCCCCAGAAATACCTGCACTGCTGCCTGTGAGACCTTGAAGCAAGGCCTCAAGTAAGCTGCACCTAGATTCCTGGCCAGCAGAAACTGAGGTTTCAGACCCAAAGGTCAGGTTAATGTGTTATACGGCAATAGATAATCAAGACAGATTTTAGTACCGTATTGTGCTGCTACAACAAAGACCTAAAAATGTAGAAGTGGGTTCAGAACTGGGCAGTGGGTGAAAGCTGGATGGATTTTGAGAAGGATGGTGAAGAAAGCCTAGACTGCCTTGAATAGACTGTTAGCACAGATGTGGACTACTCTATAGCAGACACGCTGTAGGGACTCACTAGAGAAAACTGAGGAAGAGGGGATCCTTGTCACACAGCAACAGAAAGCTTACCTCCAGTTATGTAGAAGGTGCAACTTGCACCAAATGAACGGTGTGGTCTAGCTCAGGAGATTTCCAAGCAAAATGTTGAATGTATTTCCTAGTTTCTTCTTGCTTTATGAAAGGAAAGAGATAAATTGGGAAAAAAATCATTAAACAGAAAGGAACCAAGACTTGATGATTTTGAAAATTCTTGGCTCCTTCTAGTTGTAAAAGATGCTAAAATTAAGAAAAGCTTTCTAAGGAAACTTCAAAAATGATCCAGAAATAAAGCCAATAGTAAGACTGTACAATCTTTTTTAAGACTTCAGAATAATCAAAGCATCAGGGTACTACGGAGATGCACAGAGGACCCTTTCAAGAGACTAAGTGTGTACCAGACATTTCCTCTCAGCTGAACAATAGTGCCTCTGGAAAAGTGAAGGAATTCTCCCTCATCTGTTTCAGGAGAAGCCCAAGGTAGAGAAGGGCTTATCTCAAAGAGGTTTGTGGTGGTGGCAATTGTCTAATGGAGATTGTCCCAGTGGAATTCACAGAAGACCCAAAAAGTGTTTGAGAAAAGCAATACACTTCCAGCTTAAACTGAAAGAGACAGAGGCCGAACACAAAAAAAGAGGCTTTGGGGGTCCCCCCTCCCCGATTATACTGGTACAAAGCAGGCAGAGGGATGCTCAGAGGCAAACACCTTTAATCTTTGATGAAACAATAAGAATGACTAAGAAGACGGAACCAAGAGCCTCGAGAGTGCTGCCAAGAGCATAGAGAATTTCCCCCAGGCCTTGAGACCCAATCAAGGAACTTCTAACATTTGCCCAAATGGATTTCAGAATGGCTATAGACCAGTGCAATTCATGGGGTCGCAAAGAGTCGGACACAGCTGAGCGACTGAACTGAACTGAACTGAGGGCTGCCCCCCTTTTGGAACAGAAGTGTCTATATCTTTTACTCAAAACCGTCCTCCCAATATGTGCAGTGTGTGTCGAGACAGATGACTTGTCTATTTAGTTTGTGGCTCTGCCAATCCAGAGGAGCTAGACTTAAACAACCACACCTAAGGACCCTCACACAATCTGAACCTTACTCAGATGATGAGATTCTTGACTTTGAGCTATGTGATGAGATTTTTAAGGACCTTGGAGAAGGAACTTGAATCATTGTGGGCCAGCGGGCAGACCAGTGTAGGCAGCTTCTGAAATCGTTCTTGGTGGTCACCGTATCCTGGTATTCACAGTCTTGAATAATTGTCTCCCAATGCATGGGGACTGGACCTGATGAGCTGCTTCTGATGAACAGAAGACAGGATACCACTTCCAAAACTGGGCCACAAAAAACTGTGACTTCCATCTTGCTTGAACTCGCTTCCCTTGGTTCGCTACATTTAATGAAGCAAATGCTCAATTGTGTTGGAGAAGTCTGCATAGCAGGAAACCAAGCCTCTAACTTAGAGATAAAAATGTATTGAATCCTACCTGTGAGGACCAAGATTCTCCTTGCTTCAAGGCTTACAGTTCTGCCAACATCTTAAGTGTCTCTGACTCAGGGGCTCAGCTACATCTCCCCCACCATCATTTGTTCCAGATCCTTGACCTACAGAAATCACACAGTAGTAAATGTCACTACTACAAGCCACTGCACTTGGGGTAATTAGTTAAGCAGTAATAGGTAATTATGATATCTTCCTTGTAAGGGAACAAGGAAATATTCAGTGTAAGGAAAGACCATGAAGCATTGTCATCTGTGACCCTCAGGAATCAGCATCTCTAGGAAGGCTTTTTTTTTTCATTACCAAAATAAATTCAGTATATAACATTGTATAAATTTAAGGTGCAGAGCATGTTAATCTGATGCATTTATTTATTGAAATGTGATTGTTATAGTATTAATTAGCATCTCTACCACATTACATAATTATCCTTTCTTTTCAGCAGTTGGAATCATTGAGTTTCAGTCTCTTAGCAAGTTTAATGATTATAGTACAAAACCATTATCTATTCTTACTCTAATGCTCATTAGCTTTCCAGAGCTTATTAACTCCTTTTTGTAAGTTTGTACCCTTATACAGGAGGAAAAGGGGACGATAGAGGATGAGATGGCTGGATGGCATCACCAACTTGATGGACATGAGTTTGAGTGAACTCCGGGAGATGGTGATGGACAGGGAGGCCTGACGTGCTGTGATTCATGGGGTCGCAAAGAGTGGGACACAACTGAGCGACTGAACTGAACCCTTAAACAGACTCTGTCCTATTACCCTCACCCCTGTCCCCAGGCAGCCACCCTTTTACTCTCTGTTTTTATGAGTTTGGCTTTGTTAGATTTCACATATAAGTGATATCATACAGTATTGTCTTTGTCTGACGTATCTCTCCTAACATACTAGAGTTCCATCTGTGTTGCTGCAAATGGAAAGATATCCTTCTTTCTCGTGGCTAAATAATATTCCTTTATGTGTGTATAACACATCTTCTTCACCCACTCACCCGCTGATGGGCACTTAGGTTGTTTCCATGTCTTGGCTATTGTGAATAATGCTGTAATAAACATGGGAGTGCATGTATCTATTCAATATCTTGCTGTCATTTGTTTTGGGTATATACCCATGAGTGGAATTGCTGGATCATATGAAAGGTCTATTTTTAATCTTTGAGGAACCTCCATATTGTTTTAAGAAGGTTTATTTAGAATGAAGATCAAGAGCCAACACAGATCTAATTAGCCAGAATTTCCAGAATGGGGCCCCGGTGATTCTCATAAATATTTATACTGGAGAATAAAGCTATGGCTAATGACTTCTAATTCTTCCCTAGCTTTCTAAGGTGGTCCACTAATGTGACACCTCTAATCCATGCCTGCATCCTTCAGGTCCCTCAAACTGCCACCATCACTGCATATCTGGGGGCCCCACGCATGAATTCACTGGCAGCAATAAGTCATCTACCCACTGATATTGGTACCTTGACCAGGCTGAATCTGTGGCTCCAACTTCCCATAAGCATTGTAGAGGTCAATACTGGTGCAGGGAGTGGGGGAAAGAGGGGATAGGAGGGAGGAGGGGATGGGGGAGGGTGCAGTGGGAGAGGTGCTCACCTTGGAGAGACACAGGCAGAGAATTCTCTCCTTCTTCTGCCCTAATGACCACAGACCATTCTGAAAGCCCCTGCTGTCGGTCCTCAAGAGGGAGCAGGCGGTGGTACTAGTGGTGAAGCTGTGGCTGGTGCGGATGGTACCCCAGCGTTTACTCTCCATCCTAGCTATCTTCAGTCACTTCCCTCTTTTATCCTGCTTTCCAGTTTGCAATCCCAGCAAAGCACTATCACAGTTTTGGCCTCAGGCTGTTTTCCAGATTAAGGGTGTGTGTGTGTGTGTTAGCTGCTCAGTCGTGTCTGACTCTTTGCAACCCCAGGGACTATAGCCCATCAGGCTCCTCTGTCCATGGGATTCTCCAGGGAAGAAACTGGAGCAGGTTGCCCTTTCTTTCTCTGGGGATCTTTCCAGTCGAGGGATCGAACCTGGGGCTCCTGCACAACAGGCACATTCTTTACTGTCTGAACCACGAGCATGCTAAAAAGGGCCAGTCGATGTCTGAGAGCTAGACCAGGATACCAACCTTTATCTGAGCTAGGGAGAAAGGCTGCTGAAGGGTCTCCACCCACTCTAGACCTCCAGAAAAGACCTCAGCAGGAGACAAGGCCCTTTATTGCCTAAATGTGGTTGAAGCAAACATCTAAGGGGATGGTTGGTCCTCAAGCAACAGGCAAACATGGATGGGGACACACAGAAGGGGAGTCATGATCACAAGAAGCAGAGAAGTGGGGCACACCCAGGGAGCCCTCACAGTTCCCAAAAGGTCAGTCTGTCTGCCCTCCTTGTAGTGTGGACTTCCAGAGACAGCACCGCAGATCCTCCGTCACACTAAGGTCATGCAAACGGCTCTGATGGATTGAGAAGGTCCAAGGCTCTGTGACATTGCTTTCTGAACAGTGCACACTTCCTTAAAATAATAACACGGACATTCAATAGCATTAATTGAGCCTATGTGCAAGCATTTTTTAACGTAGTATAGATACAAATGTATGTATACATGTGTGTAGGTTCATAAATGTGCATAAATGTGGTTTCTGCTTTGTGGCAGGAAGCTAAGCTTGCAGATTCCCAAGCTTGCTGGTCCTAGGTGGCAGGCCAGCTAGAGGACAGAAGCCCCCAGTCAATTCCACCTGTCTGCAAAGGGAGAAGTGTATGAGCACACAACGTGGACCTCAAGGGGAGCCCAACAGTCTGTTTTAGGAAGCCATCCAGGGGACACTGAGGCAGGCTCCTTGTTGAGAAGATTTTCCTTAGGAAAAAGGAAGGAGTCTGATATCTCTGGTGACCCCAGAGAGCAAACTTCCCTGCTGGCCCATGCCACTGCCTCTGCCCTGAGCCACAAGAGGGGAAGAAAGCTGTACTAGTCTAGTGGGGGTTCCTTTTGCTAGAGCAACTCCACCTGTATCCTGATACATGTGGTGATGGCATTTTCATTAGCAGGGTGGGTGGAGGAAAGAGAAGGGACAAAGTAGAGAGGGGAAAATTTTTAATGTTTCTTTAGTGATTTATTTGGCTGTGTTGGGTCTTAGTTGCAACACATGGAATCATCACAGCAGCGTTCACTATCTTTCCCTGCAGGGCGTGGGCACGCTAGCTGTGGTGGGCAGGCTCTAGAGCTTGCAGGCTCAAGACTTGCGGGGAGTAGGCTTAGTTTCCCTGCATCATGTAGGGTCTCAGTTCTCCAAACAAGGAATCAAACCCATGTCCCCTGCACTGAAAGGCAAATTCTTAACCACTAGACCACCAGGAAAGTCCTAAGAGGAAAACCTTCAAACAACCTCTGGGATATATTGAGTTGTGTTTCCCCAAAATGATCTGTTAAAATTCTGACTCCCAGGACCTCTGAACTGATCTTTGAAAATAGGGTCTTTGCTATTAATCAAGTTAAGATGAGGTCATTAGGATGGGCTCTAGTCCAATATGACTGGGTCCTTATGCTAAAAGGGGACATTTGGACCCAGTGACAAACTCCCACACAAGGAGATGCCATGTGAATGTGAAGGAAGAGATTAAGATGATGCGTCTAAAAGCCAAGAATCAGCAAGTTCCTAGGACTGGAACAGAGTCTCCCTCACAGCCTGCAAGGAACCAGCCGTTGGCACCTTGACCCAGACTTCCAGCCTCCAGAAATGAGACAGTAAATGTCTGCCATTTAAGCTGCCCTGAGAGAAAAAGCTGACACACCCACCAAGCAAAGAAATGCTTCAAGAAGCAGTGCTAAGCCCTCACATTTGTGCAGACGCCCCAGGTCCCCAGAGCACAGGCGGGAGGCATTGCCTCACACTGTCCCACCCTGCCTCCTTCTCGCTCTGCCACTGTCTCCACAGAAAAGAGTGTGGGGAAATAACATGTCTACACTGGGGACAACCCACTTCCAAAAGTCTCCTGTCCAACACTTTTCCCCTTGATTTTTCACCCCTGGAGCATTTTATAGGAAATATAATCCACATGGTATTGAGTCACTGGGCCTGAGCACAGCACTGAGTTGTTTGCAAGAAATATTTTGTGTCTGTCATGGGCCTCTTTTTTTCAGAAAAAAGGAAGTCATTTCAGCCAAGAATAAACAAACTTGGCACCGTACAGTTTAGCTCTATACAAATCCCTTGACAGCCTGCTGCCTTCATGGCCCTGGGCCAGGCTTCATTTCCAGACTCTTTCACGTTGGGAGGAGATGAGACTGCCTTGGACCACCTACCCACAGGAGCCCCCGGCCACCCTCTGGGCCCTGCTCACTTTCTTCTTCCCAGCCTTGCTGCTTTGGTGTACACAGCCTGGAGCAGTAGCTTAGGACATGCAACCTGGGCACACACATTTAATTATAGGGCCCATTCACACAACCATACATGGTGATGGGTATGATACAATCATACTGGGTGATGAAGGCTCATCTTACAATCACACAGGGTTATAGGGGCCAATCGCGAAATATGGTGAAGAACATGAGAGGTAGATAATAGGGCTGCCACTTAGCCTCTTTAAACCTGAGTCCACATTTGTGAAGTGGGACTGTTGCACCCCACACAGTTGTAAAAATTCAGCAGATCAATGTGTGTGTGGGAGTCTTGCCACAATGCCTGGTATGGAGCAATAACAGACAAGCAACATTACTGCCACGAGAACGCAAGGAAATTCACCCCTGAGAGCAGAAAGGGGTCGCTTTTAAGTGTTTTTCAATCCCTAGCACCTAGGGTTGTTTCTGGCAAATCATGGAAATGTTACTCATATCTTTTGAATTAAATAACAAAGAATGAATGGATGAGAGCAAAGGAGCGCTGGCCCCTAACTATTTGGCCCCTGTTTAGCAGCAATCCCAGTTAATTATGCCTGCACTTCCTCTTTTAAAATGTTATTCCTTTGACATTAATCAGAGTTTTATCTTCCTTTCAAAATGCAACAGGGAGGTTGGTTTGTTTTTGTTTTTGTTTTTGTTTTCATTCTAGCATGAATGTCCAGGTGTGAGAACCCTGCTTTCCAGGAGCCTCCAACCCACGGGGATGTGCAAGAAAAGAAAGAAATGAAAACAGTGATCGGCACAGTGACAGGTTGTATTTTCCAAAGATGGCTGAACAACAGCTCACAACTCACCACCACTCTTATGCAGTGGGGCCTGGCAGTCCCCAGCCAGGGTTCTAATCCTCTGCACTGAGACCCTGGCTGGCTGGCCTCAGCGACTTGCTTATCCAGTAGAAGTGAGGTCAGAAGAGGGCTTCCAGCTGCCCCGGGCTCATGGGATACTGGCTCTTGGGACCTGGCCGCCAGGCTGTGAGAAGCCAAAGCCACAGAGAAGGGCCACGTGTGGGTGGGAGCTAACAGCTGACCACCAGCCCCTTCCCCCGGCTTGTGGACTAAAGCATCATCCCCTTCATGGAGCCCTCAGGTGACTACAGGCCTGGGCACCATCTGATTATAACTGCATCAGAAACTCCTGGCAAGGGCAGCTGGGCCACAGCACCCTGGCAGAGAGTAACTGTGCCATTTTAAACCATCAAATTTTGCAGTACATTTTTAGGCAGCAGTAACGAAAAGTGAAAGTGTTAGTCGCTTAGCCATGTCCGACTCTTTGTGATCCCATGGACTGTAGCCACCAGGCTCCTCTGTCCATGGGATTCTCCAGGCAAGAATACTGGAATGGGTAATCATTCCCTTCTCCAGAGGATCTTCCCAATACAGGGACTGAACTTGAGTCTCCTGCAGATTCTTTACCGTCTGAGCCATGAGGAAAGCCCAAGCAGCAATAGACCAGCAGAACAGTGAGAAAGGCAACCAGCAGGAGAAAGAGACAATGAGGGGGAACAGGACTCAGGCCCGGTGGGAGGAGGAAAAAGGTCCCTGCAAAGGCAATATGTAAGCTCGGATGAGGATGATAAGAAGCTAGGCACACAGAGCAGGGGAAGAACATGGGGATAGATGAGAAGCTCGGCCAAGTCCTCCCAGTGTGGAAAGTAAACAGAACAGAGGGCCAAGGATGAGGGATTACTATGAAGGCATATAGAAGCAATGTGTGGAGCAGGAAGTGACGTGGCCCTGACTCTTCCAGAGCTTTGTCCACTCCAGCTGGGCTGTCTGGTACAGGAAGGATCTGCAAGGAGGTGGGGAAGGAAGATGGACACATGGAGGGGAGTGTGGGTGAATATCCAGGCCTCTTCCTCTGGATGACACCTATTCCACCAGCTGTCTCCTCCTGAGCCCACATCTCCCAGGGGCAGCCTCTGTGTGGGGGCACTGTGCACCAGACTCTCACAGAGACCAGCGGACTGGATGACTTCAACCCTGGGTGACCTTCATCAGTCCTCAACAAATGCTTCCTGGGAGGGAAGACAGAAATTGTGCTCCTCAGTGATGCCCCAGAGTATAGTTCCAACTCCTCTAAGAGAAATGGTGAAGCTCTTCTACGGGTGATGAAAAGCACAGATATGGCAGGAACATATAGCTGGAGTCCTTGCAGCAGATCTTCATAACAGATCCTGGCTGACTCCAGAACCTCATAACTTTTGGAGGTTTCTCATCATTTTCACTCAGGAGGAGCTTATCTCCTTCGATAAAATGCTCAGAGGCTGTCTTCCTAGAATAGTGGCTTTCAGACTTCTCTCTGACCCTGGAGAGAGGTGCAACCAACCTGACAGCCCCATGCAAGTGGAGAGAAGTGCCCTGCTGAGATACAGAGGTCTCAGTAGCAGACTTCCTCTACTCTGCTCTTCACATGTGAAAAAGCNCCTGGAGACTCTGACCCTGGAAAGAGGTGCAACCAACCTGACAGCCCCATGCAAGTGGAGAGAAGCGCCCTGCCGAGATACAGAGGTCTCAGTAGCAGACTTCCTCTACTCTGCTCTTCACATGTGAAAAAGCAAAAATATAAATTATGGTCACACCCATTCGTGTCTCTCAAGCTACAGTTTAGAAGCCTTGGTCCAGAAGCCCTCCAAGGATACAGATTAAGAAAGAAGATCTTTCTGCCATCAGGATGATAGCCTGGACTTTATCCCAGATACAGAGCCCTGGACTGTTCGTTACTGTCTGGGGGAANTTCTCTCTGACCCTGGAGAGAGGTGCAACCAACCTGACAGCCCCATGCAAGTGGAGAGAAGTGCCCTGCTGAGATACAGAGGTCTCAGTAGCAGACTTCCTCTACTCTGCTCTTCACATGTGAAAAAGCAAAAATATAAATTCTGGTCACACCCATTCGTGTCTCTCAAGCTACAGTTTAGAAACCTTAGTCCAGAAGCCCTCCAAGGATACAGATTAAGAAAGGAGATCTTTCTGCCATCAGGATGATAGCCTGGACTTTATCCCAGATACAGAGCCCTGGACTGTTCGTTACTGTCTGGGGGAATAAGGATCCCCTTCATTTGGTCCAGAGCAGAATAAGAAATTGGAGATGTTTTTCCTCCAGTGCACAAGCCAGCACCATCCAAAGGAAGAGGGGGACCCTAAGCACATGGCCAGAGCCCTCTCATAGGCTTCACCCCACTTAGATCTCAGGCCACTTTCATTCCCTGCAAACAAGCCATGTCAATTCCAGTTCTGCCTTTCATGATTCAACCCTTCCCTGGAGAACTTTGACATTCGAAAGTGAGCATCACACCCCACGCATTTCACTTAGAAGCTACAAGGGGGTGCCAAGGACTCATTTCCAATGTGGAAATGAAGGCTAAATTTTTCCACAAAAACTAACTGCATCCTCAATTTATAGCCAGTGCTTTCCCACAAAAATCTTCCCTGGGGACAATTCAGCAAATGCACGTCAGCTGAATGTTTGCCAGATCTTCTGTAACATTTAATGCTCTATTGCTCCCAAGATTTCCTTAAAAAATAGTCCAAAAACCAGTGGACATTCTTGTCATCAAAACATATACACGAATTATTTTTTAATTTCAAAAAATATGTTTTGTTTCTCTGAAAGTTCCATTTCATTTGGCAGAGAAGGAAAACTGTTTTTAGCAGCAGAAAACACACATGTATGTTAAATTTCTCAAATTCTTTTCTCCTAATTGTTTGGTTTACACATTTTCTTTTATAAAACTGACCTACTTTCACAATTATTAGCATAAAAGAGTTTCAGTTCACTAAAGGCTTGGTAAACTTTCATTTCACTAAGTTTACATAAAAAAAATGAACCCAGAGAATTAAGACATTTGAGATTACCGGAAATCTACTAGAGAGTATATACACTGAGCCCAACTCCTCTGCCCCAGCTGGGGCAAAATGAAGAGTCATTGAACAAATCTGCTGTTGCCCACAGCAAGTCCTCTGAAGAGTTGGCACCAAATGGAGAAGATGCAGACAATGCAGGTGGGGAACTCAGGGAGGTCAGGAGACTGGCAGGTGTGGGTGGACCAAGAGATGCAGTAGCAGCCCTGAGATTTTCACCTCGACCACAGTGGGACCATTCTCCTTTCAAACACAGCAACTCCCACACAGAGGGGAGTGAAAGGTTATGTAAACTGCAAAGTCCATTGTGTAATGAGGGGAACCAGCTTGTACAGATGTGAGATTTGGATCATAAAGAAGGCTGAACACTGATCCTTTCGAACTGTGGTGCTGGAGAAGATTCTTGAGAGTCCCTTGGACAGCAAGGAGATCAAATACCAGTCAATCCTAAAGGAAATCAACCAGGAATATTCACTGGAAGGACTGATGCTGAAGCTGAAGCTCCAATACTTTGGCCACATGATGTGAAGAACAGACTCATTGGAAAAGAACCTGGTGCTGGGAAAGATTGAGGGTAGGAGGAAAAGAGGGGCAACAGAGGATGAGATGGTTGGATGGCATCACCGACTCAATGGACATAAGTTTGAACAAACTCTGGTAGATAGTGAAGGACAGGGAAGACGGGGGTCACAAAGAGTCAGACATGATTTAGCAGCTGAACAATAGCAGCAGCCTGCCCCTCCCAAGAACAGAGTTGCCACATTCAACCCCCGTTCATAGTATGAGTTAGGAGTTGTCATAACTTGCACTGGAGGCAAGTTCTCATCAATGCTTTTGATTTTAAGACTCACCAGAAAAAGCCTTGCCTGCAACCTACTGCTGACAGAAGGTCTTTCCCTGTGAGCCTGACAAGATCCACACCCCCTGCCTCTGTCCTCCTCATGAAGTCCCCATAAAGTCAGCCACGGCCCCACTGCCTCTTCTCACCCTCTCCGATTCTGTCCTCAACCCCAAAGGGCAGAGCCCTGGAAGGCTCCTCTCTGTGTTTGCTGATTTGGTGACTGCTCATATGGAAACCCACTCCAGTATTCTTGCCTAGAGAATCCCGTGGACAGAAGAGCCTGGTGGGCTGCTGTCCATGGGGTCACACAGAGTTGAACACGACTGAAGCGACTTAGCATGCGTGCATGCATTGGAGAAGGAAATGGCAACCCACCCCAGTATTCTTGCCTGGAGAATCCCAGGTATGGAGGAGCCTGGTGGGCTGCCATCTATGGGGTTGCACAGGGTCGGGAACAACTGAAGCGACTTAGCAGCAGCAACAGCAGCATACTGCCCAAGGCACCAGCAAAGGAGGGAACCTGGTGGGAGCCACACAGTCATCCATCCTGAGCCCAGAAACAGCTGAACCATATGACCTGGGATCCACTAACAAGCAGATAGTCTCCAGAAAATAAACCAAAAAGGTGAGATGAATAGTAAAAATGGAAAAGTACCTTAATGTGCAGCAGAAGAATGGTTGGGTTAATTACGGTACATCAATTTAATGACATAATAAAAACTGTAGTTGTGGTAGTCATGTTAGTCCCTCATCATGTCTGACTCTGTGACCCCATGGACTGTAGCCTGTGAGACTCCTCTGTCCATGGCATTCTCCAGGCAAGAATACTGGAGTGGGTTGCCATTCCCTTCTCTGGGGGATCTTCCTGACCCACTGATCAAACCCGTGTCTCTTGCATTGCAGGAAGGTTCTTTACTGTTTAAGCCACCTGGGAAGCTCTATAACAATTATAAGATATCACAATTCAAAATATGTAGGAAGACCAGAAACTTGGAATAGTGTGTAGTGCGTTGNAAATAAATCAAAAAGGTGAGATGAATAGTAAAAATGGAAAAGTACCTTAATGCACAGCAGAAGAACGGTTGGGTTAATTACGGTACATCAAATTAATGACATAATAAAAACTGTAGTTGTGGTAGTGATGTTAGTCCCTCATCATGTCTGACTCTGTGACCCCATGGACTGTAGCCTGTGAGACTCCTCTGTCCATGGCATTCTCCAGGCAAGAATACTGGAGTGGGTTGCCATTCCCTTCTCTGGGGGATCTTCCTGACCCACTGATCAAACCCGTGTCTCTTGCATTGCAGGAAGGTTCTTTACTGTTTAAGCCACCTGGGAAGCTCTATAACAATTATAAGATATCACAATTCAAAATATGTAGGAAGACCAGAAACTTGGAATAGTGTGTAGTGCGTTGCAAGTAGAAAATAATACAAACTGATACTGTTCTATGATTATAAATTTTATTTTAATTTTCTTTATAGTTCAACAAGTGATTGATACATGGTGGGTCAAAATGCAAAAGACTTACAAGGATAGGTGGAATATGCAGAAAGCTTCCTCTGTTGCCTTAGCAACTGTTTGTGTCCAAACACCAGGAACGCCCTGCCTGGTTTGTGTGGTATGTACCAATCCACGATGAGAACGAACCACAGAAGAGGGACCAAGTCACCAAATGTGGGACATTTCACTTGTTTCCAATGTTTTGCTTTACATACACTGATATCATTTTATATGAGCTGCTCTGTAGAAACTAGAGGGAAAGCTGCATTCGGTATTTTGATAGAGAATACCAATTTCATTTCTCAGATGTAGCACCAGTTTAAACTCCCATCAGCAATATACGAGAATGCTCTTATTTCCCCACACCAATGTTATCCCATCTTTATCTCTGAAACTTCAGCATAGTTTAATGTTTAAATACTACCCTGTCACTGAACTTTGTATTTAGGCATAACATACATGCTGAAGGCTGAACAAAGGGAATGCATGGAGTCTAAGAGACTTCCTTCTTTTCAGGTACTACCCCCACCCCATCCAGCCTAAGTTGACCCAGTCCTGGGCCATAGGGCAGGCATATGCTCAGGTTTGTAGGTACTGCCAAACAGCTCTCCCACCTGGTAGTACCAGTGCGTGCTCCCACCAGCAGGGTTTGGAGTTCAGTTGCTCTCCACTCTTGCCAACACTTTACAATATTAGTTTTGTGGCTGTCTGTGGTCACATTACTTTGTGGTTTTTAATGCATTGCCCTGATGATTAATAAAGCTAAGCAGTTTTCATGTGCTTATCAACATTTGGGTTTCCTATTTGGGAAAGTGCCTTTTTACTTCTTACTTTTTAAATCTTTACCTAGGAGCTTTTTATGTATTTTGGATACAAGTTTTTTTGTCAGATCTACGTATTGCAGATACCTTCACCCATTCTGTGGACTTTCTTTTCACTGTATAGTCTGCAGACCTCTCCAGGCCAGAATATTGGAGTAGGTAGCCTTCTCCAGGGGATCTCCCCAACCCAGGGACTAAACCCAGGTCTTCTGCACTGCAGGCAGATTCTTTACCAGCTGAGCCACCAGGGAATCCCCAAAAACACTGGAGTGGGTTGCCATTTCCTTTTCCAGGGGATCTTCCCAACTCAGATTAAACCCATGTCTCCTGCATTTTCAGGGGGATTCTTTGCCACTGAACCACCAGAGAAGTCTTTTCACTATTGTAATGTTATCTTTGGAGGAACAGAAATGCTTCATTAAGTCCCCTCTGTGCAACTTTTGTGTCCTGTTTAAGAAAATGTTTGCCTACCAAAGGTGATGAAAATGTTCTCCTATTTTTGTTTGAAGATGTATTTCTTTATGCCTTTCACATTTAGAACTGCAATTCATTGTTGAGTACAAAGCCAGTAAAGTCAAGATAAATTTATATATGTATGTATTTTTGAATAGACATCACTGAGAGAGGAAAACCTGTTTTCCTTTATACTGCAGTATCCATTATGCATAAATCAAGCCACCATCCATGTCTGTTTGTAGACTCTCTTGCTCTGTTTTGCGGTCTGCCTGTCTCTGTATAGACAACATAGGGTCTTAACCCTCCGGCTTTCTCACAGATCTATCTCCACAGTGAGGTGAGGGTCACAGTTTTGTTCTTCTTCTTCAAGATCATTCTGGCTTGTTGCTGGGCCCTGTGAATTTCCTACATTTTAGAATCATTTTGTCAACTTCCACACACAAAAAAAGAAAAAGTGCTTTTTTAAAAAAATTCAGTATAGGGACTTCCCTGGTGGTCCAGTGGTTCCTTTAATGGCTTGAAAATCCTATTTATTTACTTTATTGAGATATAATTTACATACCATACCAGATAACCTTCTATTAAAGTGAAAAATTTCATGGTTTTAGCATGTTCACAGAGTTGCGCAACCATCACCACTAATTCCAGACCACTTTTATCCCTCCTGAAAGAAACCCTAACCCATTAGTAGTCACTGTCCCTTGTCCCTGGAGAAGGAAATGGCAACCCACTCCAGTATTCTTGCCTGGAGAGTCCTATGGACGTAGAAGCTTGGTTGGTTACAACCCATGGGGTCGCAAAGAGTCAGACACAACTGAGTGACTACCACTCCAGTGGCTAAGACTCCAGGCCCCCAGCGCAGAAGGCCCAGGTTCATTCCCTGGTCCGGGGACTAGATTCCACATGCCACAACCAAGAGTTTGCGTGCTGTGACCAGACTTCCTGTGTGCCACATCTAAGACCCGCTACTGCCAAATAAATTAATTACATGAATATTTTTTAAAGTTTGACTTAAGATAAATCAGCATTACATTTAGAAATTAATAAATAAAATGTCAGCGTAGCTCCAATCGTAGTTCTTTTATCTAGAGTGAGGTGGGCTTTCACCCGCTGTGCTTAAATATGATTTGCTTTCCTGGCCTGAGAACTATTTATTAGCATTTTTACTCCTTTTCCTTTGGAGCTATTGGTCTTTCTGAATTGATTTACAGTTCTTTATAAATGAGGAAAATAATCTCTTGTCTGCAATTTGAGTTGTGAATATTTTCTCAGTGTGTCTTGCCTTTTGATTTGCCTTATGCTATGTCTTGCTCTCATAACTTTATTTTTATGTGTCAATCTTTATTTAGGGCTCTGAGTTTCATGTCTTTCTTAGAAACATCTTCCTCACTCCAAGATGAGTATTACAGGTATTTTAAAACATGCATTTATACTCAGAAGAGAATAGCTCTCATACTAAGAAGATGGAATTATGTGCATTTTTTTCCGTCATGAGTTCCTTTAGCATTGTTCTATGCTATCACGTATGGTGATATTATTTTAAAATCAATATCATGGTCAGATCAGTGTCAGTGCTTCTTAAATGTTCTAGAACAATGTCTTTGGCTACCATGTGGACCTTCCATGACTTCAGTGAAGATAAGTCCCAAGACTCTTCATCTTCCCAGCTCACCCACACATTCGAGGAATCTTAGTGATGGAAAATCATCATGTTTTCTCTTAAATTTGACAAAGTAAGAATCTAAGCATATACCTACTGACTCATCATACCCCTCCTCCCTCCTAGTAGGTGCCATCAGCAATTTGTGCTGTAACTTTGCGGTGACCCCCAAATCATATAAATGTCAGGCCTGCAAAACGTGGACTCACCCACTTTGTCTATCCAGGAAGAACCAAGTAACTTCTCATATGGATACCAAACTCTCACAATAATCCACAAACGTGTCACAATTTGAAGATGTCCACCAGCTCAGCCCAGAACCAGAATCATTCCTCAGCATGCAACAAAATCAGGGAAAGAAAGTTTACAGGAAAATGGGGCTAATTCTAGCCTGTATTTAGTCAACCAAGACTTAGTCAATGAGCTGAGTAACCATCCCCAAGGGGTAAGCTCATGTAGTCTCACTGAAAGCCCTCACTAGTCTCCACTGCCCACCAGCTCAGAGGGCAGGGTGGTAGAGGTCGAGTGATGGGACAAGCCAGGCCTCCAGTCTGGTTAACACAGGTGGGTGGCCTCACCCNTCTCCAGGCCAGAATATTGGAGTAGGTAGCCTTCTCCAGGGGATCTCCCCAACCCAGGGACTAAACCCAGGTCTTCTGCACTGCAGGCAGATTCTTTACCAGCTGAGCTACCAGGGAATCCCCAAAAACACTGGAGTGGGTTGCCATTTCCTTTTCCAGGGGATCTTCCCAACTCAGATTAAACCCATGTCTCCTGCATTTTCAGGGGGATTCTTTGCCACTGAACCACCAGAGAAGTCTTTTCACTATTGTAATGTTATCTTTGGAGGAACAGAAATGCTTCATTAAGTCCCCTCTGTGCAACTTTTGTGTCCTGTTTAAGAAAATGTTTGCCTACCAAAGGTGATGAAAATGTTCTCCTATTTTTGTTTGAAGATGTATTTCTTTATGCCTTTCACATTTAGAACTGCAATTCATTGTTGAGTACAAAGCCAGTAAAGTCAAGATAAATTTATATATGTATGTATTTTTGAATAGACATCACTGAGAGAGGAAAACCTGTTTTCCTTTATACTGCAGTATCCATTATGCATAAATTAAGCCACCATCCATGTCTGTTTGTAGACTCTCTTGCTCTGTTTTGCGGTCTGCCTGTCTCTGTATAGACAACATAGGGTCTTAACCCTCCGGCTTTCTCACAGATCTATCTCCACAGTGAGGTGAGGGTCACAGTTTTGTTCTTCTTCTTCAAGATCATTCTGGCTTGTTGCTGGGCCCTGTGAATTTCCTACATTTTAGAATCATTTTGTCAACTTCCACACACAAAAAAAGAAAAAGTGCTTTTTTAAAAAAATTCAGTATAGGGACTTCCCTGGTGGTCCAGTGGTTCCTTTAATGGCTTGAAAATCCTATTTATTTACTTTATTGAGATATAATTTACATACCATACCAGATAACCTTCTATTAAAGTGAAAAATTCCATGGTTTTAGCATGTTCACAGAGTTACGCAACCATCACCACTAATTCCAGACCACTTTTATCCCTCCTGAAAGAAACCCTAACCCATTAGTAGTCACTGTCCCTTGTCCCTGGAGAAGGAAATGGCAACCCACTCCAGTATTCTTGCCTGGAGAGTCCTATGGACGTAGAAGCTTGGTTGGTTACAACCCATGGGGTCGCAAAGAGTCAGACACAACTGAGTGACTACCACTCCAGTGGCTAAGACTCCAGGCCCCCAGCGCAGAAGGCCCAGGTTCATTCCCTGGTCCGGGGACTAGATTCCACATGCCACAACCAAGAGTTTGCGTGCTGTGACCAGACTTCCTGTGTGCCACATCTAAGACCCGCTACTGCCAAATAAATTAATTACATGAATATTTTTTAAAGTTTGACTTAAGATAAATCAGCATTACATTTAGAAATTAATAAATAAAATGTCAGCGTAGCTCCAATCGTAGTTCTTTTATCTAGAGTGAGGTGGGCTTTCACCCGCTGTGCTTAAATATGATTTGCTTTCCTGGCCTGAGAACTATTTATTAGCATTTTTACTCCTTTTCCTTTGGAGCTATTGGNCTGCCAAATAAATTAATTACATGAATATTTTTTAAAGTTTGACTTAAGATACATCAGCATTACATTTAGAAATTAATAAATAAAATGTCAGTGTAGCTCCAATCGTAGTTCTTTTATCTAGAGTGAGGTGGGCTTTCACCTGCTGTGCTTAAATATGATTTGCTTTCCTGGCCTGAGAACTATTTATTAGCATTTTTACTCCTTTTCCTTTGGAGCTATTGGTCTTTCTGAATTGATTTACAGTTCTTTATAAATGAGGAAAATAATCTCTTGTCTGCAATTTGAGTTGTGAATATTTTCTCAGTGTGTCTTGCCTTTTGATTTGCCTTATGCTATGTCTTGCTCTCATAACTTTATTTTTATGTGTCAATCTTTATTTAGGGCTCTGAGTTTCATGTCTTTCTTAGAAACATCTTCCTCACTCCAAGATGAGTATTACAGGTATTTTAAAACATGCATTTATACTCAGAAGAGAATAGCTCTCATACTAAGAAGATGGAATTATGTGCATTTTTTTCCGTCATGAGTTCCTTTAGCATTGTTCTATGCTATCACGTATGGTGATATTATTTTAAAATCAATATCATGGTCAGATCAGTGTCAGTGCTTCTTAAATGTTCTAGAACAACATCTTTGACTACCATGTGGACCTTCCATGACTTCAGTGAAGATAAGTCCCAAGACCCTTCATCTTCCCAGCTCACCCACACATTCGAGGAATCTTAGTGATGGAAAATCATCATGTTTTCTCTTAAATTTGACAAAGTAAGAATCTAAGCATATACCTACTGACTCATCATACCCCTCCTCCCTCCTAGTAGGTGCCATCAGCAATTTGTGCTGTAACTTTGCGGTGACCCCCAAATCATATAAATGTCAGGCCTGCAAAACGTGGACTCACCCACTTTGTCTATCCAGGAAGAACCAAGTAACTTCTCATATGGATACCAAACTCTCACAATAATCCACAAACGTGTCACAGTTTGAAGATGTCCACCAGCTCAGCCCAGAACCAGAATCATTCCTCAGCATGCAACAAAATCAGGGAAAGAAAGTTTACAGGAAAATGGGGCTAATTCTAGCCTGTATTTAGTCAACCAAGACTTAGGCAATGAGCTGAGTAACCATCCCCAAGGGGTAAGCTCATGTAGTCTCACTGAAAGCCCTCACTAGTCTCCACTGCCCACCAGCTCCGAGGGCAGGGCGGTAGAGGTGGAGTGATGGGACAAGCCAGGCCTCCAGTCTGGTTAACAGAGGTGGGTGGCCTCACCCCCAGTACATAGACAATTAGGCCTGGAGCCTGCACAAGGAGCGATTCCATGCTTGCCCACACCTGGCACCTGGGCAGCCACCACAGCTGAGGGGACCTCTGGACAGAGCTGCCCTCTGGCCCAGCCAGTCCTGCACAGCCCAGTGGGACTGTCCTAACATCGAAGCACAGCCTGAGAGTAGTGACATTTTCAGGGTTTTTCCAAGAAAGGCTGGTTGGCCTCATTTGGGGAAATTACAGAGCCATCCTGGGAGGCAAACAACTTTGCATTTTCTGTCCCTAATCGCTTACCACACACCTTTTACCACTTCCTGCTCCCTCCAGCATCACACTAAAAGCCTCTTTCATTTCAGTGGCAATAAGAAAGAAAGTTAGAAACAAGCAGAGAGGCAGTCCAGCCCGCTCAGAAGGAGCCCTCCATTTCCAAACTTCAGACCTAAAAAACCCTGGAGAACCTTTCAGATGCAGTTCAGAGCATGAAGAAGTCAACCATCAGAACCCGCATGGCTTTAGCCCAAGGCCCAAAGCTATGGGACAACAGATATATACTTAGCATTTCCTAAGAGGCTTATGATGGAGAAGGCAATGGCAACCCACTCCAGTACTCTTGCCTGGAAAATCCCATGGACAGAGGAGCCTGGTAGGCTGCAGTCCATGGGGTCGCTAAGAGTCGGACACGACTGAGCGACTTCACTTTTACTTTTCACTTTCATACATTGGAGAAGGAAATGGCAACCCAGTCCAGTTGCCTGGAGAATCCCAGGGACGGGGGAGCTGGTGGGCTGCTGTCTCTGGGGTCACACAGAGTTGGACACGACTGAAGCGACTTAGCAGCAAAAGGCTTATGAAAGAAACTCAAGAATTCTAAGCTGATTCTGTTTGGAATGACAAGAAACCCTCACACCATTGGAGACTATCTAAAGTTAGCAAATGTGAAGTCAGTGTAAAATGCAAGTGATTCTTAATATCACTGCTTATTTTGTCCCCAGTCATTTGCAAGATTGCTCTCTAAAGCTCACTTTTCTGCCAAGGAGCAGCTCTCTGTTTCCTAACCAGAGACATATTCAATGAATTCCATTTTTTTAAGCTTCCAAGTCCATTTAATGTGTAAATGTTACAGAATCATTGTGCCCCATTTTAAATTGTGGTGTAGGAGCTAAAACAGAGATTATTTCTGAAGTTGAGAATATTTGCAAATGGCCAGCAGCCAGGTGAATGTGTACAGAGAATGATCAAGAGACGGATATTTATAACCTCTATGGTAACCTCCCCCAACACTCCTAAGACTCTGGAGGGGGACATGGGCATACCCAGGACCTCCCTCGTTAAGAAAGAAAGTAGTGAGAATAATGTGTATGAGCAAACTTGAGAGAAAAGGGGAATGTACCAGTGTCCAGCTCTAACTAAAAGGAAGACAGGCATCTGCGTGCAAAGGAATGAAAGTCTCGGCCCTTCAAGAAGGGTTGGAAAGCACGGTGCCCTGAAGCTGGTTAGGTAACAAGGCAACTTGTACTCCAAAGCACTGTATATGGGGACACGTAAATCTTGTGGATGAAGAAAGATTGTGATTCCGGTCATTTAACCTGAGTGGAGTGAAGCCAATTGCATCTTTTTAAAAAATATAATCATCTATTTGACTGTTTCAGGTCTTAGTTGCAGCACACATGATCTTTCTAAGCATGCCAGCTTAGTAGGATCTTAGTTTCCTGACCAGGAATTGAACCCATGTCCCCTGCATTGGAAGGCAGATTCTTAACCACTGGACCACCAGGGAAGTCCTTACATCTTAAAGCTCAAGAAGAATAGGGCTATATCAAATGCAGTGAAGGGCAACTGCTATCTCAACCCAGTTCCTAGTGGCCAAGTGGACAACATTTTATAGGGTCAGGGTTGTCACTGGAAAAAAGATAGTGGAAATGGGAGAAAAGTATGGACTTAACATGACTAGTCACTTCTGTCTGGAATGTATAGCCACAGAAAGCACACCTTTAGAGGGTGATAAGGAAGTTGTCTATGACATACCCTGGGACTGGGGAGTAGGTGGGCAGGCCTGAAAAACGTAAGCTCATAAAATACTCAGTTACAGATGTTCCCAGAATCCAGAGTCCATTCCTGGAAGTTTCTTTGTAGACTCACATGTAAGCAGTAATCTCCAGGTTTACCAAATGCAAACCCCACAGTGATGACTGTTTTCAGGAAGATATCCTTGACCTTGTCCCTTAGACTTTTTTGCCGGCACTGATACACGTGTGGCATAGCCCATAACATTAAGGACTCCACCATTAGGAGATAAAGATCATGCAAAGGGAAGTCAGAGACAGTGAGGAACTTTCCCTATTCCAATTTGCATCCACAATTCAAAAGCTGGCTTTTGTCTTTATCAGAAGTGTCTGTCTAGACCAGAGTCCTGCTGCTCAGTGTGGTCTGCAGAGAAGCAGAACTGGGAGCTTGTGAAACATGCAAACTCTCAGACCCCACCCCAACCTACTGAGTCAGCCTCCTCATTCCTGCAAGATCCCTATTAGTCATGAAGATGCTTATCCCAGGGAGACACTCAGGCTCCCACTGCCTGGGAGAGCACAGAAAGTCAGCTGGCGTGCTTCAGTCCCAGGTGTCCCCATTCCCAGGTTCCTGACAATAAGGCATGAACAGAGACCTTGTTCCCAAGGGCAGTCTGGCTCCTCCTGCCACAGCACCTTCCCGCTGAACTCCGAGCAGGGCCGCAGATGCCCACCTAGGCTGTCGCTGGTCACTCAGGATGGCAGGAGGGTTCTCCTTTCAGAACCTGCTCTGGACTTTTCCCAAACAATGGGCTCCATTAGCCCACCCTTGAGTGAGTAGATAATAAGCTCTCCAACACATTTCCCGACAGTCCCCTCCTGAGCCCCAGGGCCCCACCCACCCAGACTCCCAGGGGCCCTCATGCTCTAGCCCAGCATCCCTCTCCTATGTGCTCTTCTGCATTTGCTGTGGAGGCAGAGACGTGACTGGTTATGCAAACTGATGACCCGTCTCTAGGCAACAGGTGTCTGGCAGTCTCAGGTAGCAAGTGGGTTACCCGTGGGTGTGTTGTGCTGTTGGGTGTCACTTGGGCAAAGAGGGGAGAGAAGGAGATCACAGCCAGGTTCCACAGGGGCTCACATCCGAGTGATGAGCTCTGCATGGCGTGAAGCACCCACAGTGCATGTCCTGTGGGTGGGGGTGTCATAGACAGCTCCCATGGTTGTGTTGAATTTGACAAAGGCAATTTAAAGTGAAATGTATCACTTCGAAATAATTTTCTCCAAATCTGGAGCCTTCGATTATGGTTTCTCATCCCCAAAGAGCCTGAGGATTAAGATTAATCTCTTAGATTTCCCCTCACTTTCCTCAATAATACAATCCAGTATCATTTAAACTGATGATTTTTTTTACCTTTCTGGCTTTAAAATGCACTCAATTGTCTAAAGTTTGTCTTGTGGCTCACATGGTAAAGAATCTGCCCGAAATGCAAGAGATGCGGGTTTGGTTCCTGGGTAGGGAAGATCCCCGGAAAAGGGAATGGCAACCCACTCCAGTATTCTTGCCTGGGGAATCCCATGGACAGAGGAGCCTGGTGGGTTATAGTCCATGGGGTCACAAAGAGTTAGACATGACTGAGCAACTGACACTTGCACTTTCAATTATTCTAAAGTGCCGAGTGTAAAAATGTCAAGTCTTGAAGTCAAATTAAACTTTCTTCACCTTAATTGCAAGACTGTGAGCCANAAGAAGAAGGTGAGAAGAAGAAGATGGTGAGAAGAAGAAGAAGGTGACACGAAGAAGAAAAAGAAAAGAAGTCGAAGGTGAGAAGAAGAAGAAAAAGGTGAGATATGAAGAAGAAGGTGAGAAGAAGAAGAAGGGGAGAAAAGAAGAAGAAGAAGTTGAGAAGAAGAAGAAGAAGGAGGAGGCAAGGAAGAAGAAGAAGAAGAAGAGGAAGAAGAAGAAGGGGACAAGTAGAGGAAGAACAAGAAGTAGGTGAAAAGAAGAAGAAGNGTAGTTTCTTTCTCCAGTGAATCAGGCTGTACCACCATCCACTGTTTTTTGGAGGGTGGGTCCATTTTGACTATAAACTCTGCTCAAGAAAAACTGATCAAGGAACACCTCAGCTTCATCTGAAGTTGGCCCTGCAGACCTTCTTAATTTACGTTTCTAATGTTATTTTCATGTACAGAACTGACCAGTTGTTAGGTCTGTCAGACTCCAACTCTGACACCCCAGTCTCTCTTGTTTTTGTGATTAATATGACTGCTTTGATGTCTACTGGGATGAATAGTACTCAACTTTCAGTCCATATTCTGTGACAAGTATTATATCTCTATCTTGGAGCCTGGGGAAGAAGTAACTCTCGGTCTAGTTTTAGACACAAATTTCACTTTATTCTTCAACTTGAAATTCCCAACGATGCCCATTTGACCTCAGGATAAAGTTTCACACCCCCAGGGCTCAGATCTACTGGCTACTTCATCTTAAGTGTGGCCCACTACTTTCCAAAGTGAATGTTGAATAATTACTAACCTATTGCTATTCATTTGCATTCTTAGTCAATTCTTTCATAAATGCAACTTGTCACCACAGTGAGCTTGAAATCCTAGCTACCAGAATCAGACTTTCATTTATAGCAGATCCTGGGCAATGTGGAGCACACAAGGAAATCCCAATGTGCCCTGCTGAATGAGGTATTGGATTTATAAACATTTGATGAGCTTGGTCTGACTCCAGAGGATGACCCAAGAGCATTCATAAAATGACAGTAGAGTTAGACATTGGCAGTGTTCTGCCATAATATCTGATTTGATTGACAGAACCACAAAACCAAAGGGAAATTAATGACCCAGAAGAACCATCAAGAGTGCAGATGCTCCCCTCTCTGGACAGGAAGCCTCCTCAGTAAAGTAGTTGGTGAGACAAGAGAGAGCTCAAAACCAAAAAAGTATCAACAGTAACCACAGGTTAAGATCAATTCCCCCATAGGTACTTGTATTTTGTCAAATTCTGCCCTGCTTCATGACAGGAAACTTCTAGAGAGCTCTGAATTCTCTACAAATGGCTTAAACATAGCCTTCTTAAGCTCCTAGGATCTGAAATTTATCCTTTTTCATTTTCTGCTTTCTTCACCGTAGATAAACATATGTAGTTTTTTAGGGGAGTAGGGAGGGAGTCTTCTCACAAATCCTGCCTGTGTGCTGAATTATGAGAAATGTTTTCTCATACACAGGTGCATTTTTTATGATTCCATTTATTTATTCTATTGCTGTGGCTGTGCTGGCTCTCTGGGGCTGTGCAGGCACTCCTCTAGGTGTAGAGCATGGGGGGTGCTCTCTAGTTGCAGTGTGAGGGCTTCTCACTGTGGTGGCTTCTCCTGCTGCAGAGCGCAGGCTCTAGGGTGTGTGGGCACCAGTAGCTGTAGCACAGGGCTCTGTAGTGGTGGCTCCCCGACCGTCTCAATAGTTGTGACACACAGGCTTAGTTGCTCCACAGTATTTGGGATCTTCTCCGATCAAGTATTGAACCCATGTCTCCTGCACTGGCAGGCAGATTCTTTATCACTGAACCACCAAGGAAGCCCCAGCAGCTGCTTTTGATGACTAAATGTCATGGAAGTGTTCAGCCGCATAGGTCTCTATGGGTCAAATTCTCTAATTTTTTTGAGGCACTGAAGGAGATCTGCCAGTGTAGTAATTTGAAGAAACTTTCAAAAAACTTGATATGATGGATGAATGGTGGATAGATGGAAGGACGGGAACAAGACTCGGCAGATGAGGGTGGGTGGATGGATGGCTGGATAGATGGGGGATGGATGGAAGTAGGGATAGGTAGGTAAATGAGTATGTGGGTGGATGGATGAACTGATGGATGAGAAGATGGATAAATGAAAGGAAGGATGGGTAGATGGATGAGTGGGTGTTTGGATAGGTGAGGGATGGATAAATGGATGGGTAGATGAGGAAAGGAGGAAAAAAGACAAGGAGGAATGAAGGAAGGAAAAAGGAGAGAAGGGGAGGGCAGAGGAGAGGAGAAGTCAGATAAGCTGGTCACGTTCCCAGTTAATCTCTACCTATCTTGGTTCATCAGGCCATCCCCACCAGCATAGTCTTCGTGGAGTCAGCAGTATTTCCCTCCTGCTCTCAGCACAATTGACTCAACCCTGAACTCAGTTCTTAGAGATGCTATTTTGAGAACTCATTAGTGGTTTGAATTCACAAATCCTGTGGTTTTACACCTAGCTACCGAGGTCAATATTTACAGCATGCTAACAATGCCACACACTCACGGAATTTCTCCCGGCCAAATCTCAAATCCCAAGCAAATGTGTGACTAACATTGAATACATCCTGCAGATCCGAACAATACAAATGATGACAAAGATAGACCAGTAGGTCTCCAAAGGAAAAAAAACTAAGTAGAATCTTACTTGAAAGAAATTTTGTAACATAGAACTTTAAAATGTTTATATATGTTGACTTTGCAATCCCCCCTCTAGGATTATATCCTAAGGAAATCATNAACAATGCCACACACTCACGGAATTTCTCCCGGCCAAATCTCAAATCCCAAGCAAATGTGTGACTAACATTGAATACATCCTGCAGATCCGAACAATACAAATGATGACAAAGATAGACCAGTAGGTCTCCAAAGGAAAAAAAACTAAGTAGAATCTTACTTGAAAGAAATTTTGTAACATAGAACTTTAAAATGTTTATATATGTTGACTTTGCAATCCCCCCTCTAGGATTATATCCTAAGGAAATCATCAGAAATTACTAAGATTTACATTTTTAAAAAAGTTCACCTCAGAATTTGTCATAATAGCATATATTGGAAACAATCCAAATATCCAATAATATGAGAATTATTATACAAATTATGGTACATAAAATAAGGAACTATAGTGCAGTTATTAAAAGTCTTGTTTAAGAAGGAATCTGTAGTCATCAGTAGGTGCTTATAACAATCTAACATTCAAAAGAGAGAACATCAACAATATGTACTTAGTAATTATTTAAGTATAGTAATTATTTAACTGTATAGCCCTTGGAATTCTCCAAGCAAGAATACTGGAGTGGGTAGCCATTCCCTTCTCTAGGGGATCTTACCAATCCAGAGATAGAACCCAGGTCTCCTGCATTGCAGGCGGATTCTTTACCAGCTGAGCCACTAGAGAAGCCCAATTATTTAAGAGAAATTCTTATAATGAAATATGGGCTTCCCTGGTAGCTCAGCTGGTAAAAATTCTGCCTGCAATGCAGAAGACCCCACTTTCATTCCTGGGTTGTGAAGATCCTCTGGAAAAGGGATAGGCTACCCACTCCAGTATTCTTGCCTGGAGAATCCCCATGGACAGAGGAGCCCGGCAGGCTACAGTCCATGGGGTCACAAAGAATCGGACATGACTGAGCGACTAAGCATGCCACAGCATAATGAAATATAAAACACACCAACAATATAAATCATATGTTAGAAGAACTGTGAATATTTTTACTATTTTCACTTCATACTTTTCTATATTTTCCAGTTTTCTACAAAGACAGCTTTCTTTTTTTATGAAGGTCACAATACATACATCATTTGATAAGCGGAAGAGCTACGATGAAACGACAATGTCTTGCACTCCACCCCTCCATCTTCCCAGAGGAGAATCATGGTAGAGTTCTGGTTTCTAGTCATCTGTGATTGCCTGTGGATTATGCATCTTTTCTCATAAATCATCAGCTTCACATAAATTCAGTTGGACTTCCAGTTGAAAAGTAAGGATTGTGCTCACTTACATTACCCTCTTGTCTTAATGTCTGGTATTTACATTTAGTACTTTAGTTATTTTATTTGTTGCCTCAGAACTGGAATCCTTAGAATATTCCTAAATATATTTCTGTTTTCATCAGCTTCCAAAAGCAACTCTTGGCATCCTACTTTGTAAGATGAGAATAATATCTCTCCCACCTTCTTCCCTATCCTCTCCTTGTCACCGTATTTTACTTGGACATTGACAAAGTATTAACATTCACATTTTACTTTGGTGAAAAATAAGTAACCACTTCTGTATTTATTATTTCTAGCAATTAGGAACCAACTAGCACATTTGCATGACCATAACTATAAAACTGGGATTTTCCTGGTGATCCAGTGGCTAAGACTCCACACACCCAGTACAGGGGACCCAGGTTCTATCCCTGGTCAGGAAACTAGATCCCACAAGCCACAGCTAAGACACCGTTAGGTTCTGTGCTGAACAGTGCTGCCTTTGCGTGGAGGGCCTTCTCTACAGAGCACATCTCACTCTCCAGGCTGGAGACAATATTCCTAGCATCAGGGTCAAGTTCTCAGTTCTGACAGCTCGTTTATGGCTTCATTCTGTGCCCCTTTTTTCATTTGTCTCATAATTGTACTGCAACTTACCCCAGAAGCCTCCTGCTTTATTCCGATTTTAGTTATCTGTTTTTCTCCTTGTGATAAAAGCCTTGATTATTGTCTCAAAACTGTTTCAGGCTCAGAAACACGATATCTCATCTACTGGGCCCTTTTTCTCAAGGACATTTCTTTCCAAGGTTTTATCATTCAAGGATCCTTCGACTAAGCTTTGCTTGAGAGATGCAGGCTGCCAGGGCTGTGCCCTGGGTGGAAAGGCGGCTCCTTTCAGGGGAGCTACATGAAGGAGAAGGGCCTGGCATCTGCAGGCAGTATTCTCGTTCTCAGAAATGCTCATTCCTGAGGATTTCTCCAACTGCAGAATTGCTCACCTTCCTTTGCATCCAAGATCTTTTTCAGCAGCTTCCCGGGAAGCACAGAGGGCTGAGGCACCCAGTAGAGTCAGCAGGATCCAAGAGCATCCAGAAGCCCTGCTCCTGTCAGGCCGTGCACCCGTGCCTCCACTGGTCACCACATACGGTCACCTGGGAGGGGGCGGCCTTGGGCAAGGGCAGCTGGCAGCAAAGGCGAGGCTGTGGTCATGACAGCTGAAGGCTGTCTGCTGACTGCCTTCCCTGCAGCTGGGGCAGCAAGTCCTTCCCTCAGGGAAGACTGGGGGCACACCTCCGGGTCACCATAGCCTCCAGTGCCTGGCACCACATCACAGTCACAGCGAAGGCTTCCGGGCTATCTGCATTTGTGACTTTTTTCACCAAGTGAGAATGAGGCCTGAGGAAACATGGTCACCCAGAGAACAGCTTTGTCATGGGCCTGGGAGAAAGCTATGAGGAAAGGCCCCTAGGATAGAATCTCTCTGAGAGGTGTCCAGGTCCCAGGTCTAAAACATAGTCCCAGCACTCCCAGGTCTAACCTGCCAGCATGCACTCCATAGAGGAGGTGGACTGGAGCCCCTGGTGATGGCAGGGCAAGAAAGTCACTCAGTCATGTCTGACTCCTTGCAACCCCACTATATCCATGGAATTCTCCAAGCCAGAATAGTGGAGTGAATAGCCTTTCCCTTCTCCAGGGGATCTTCCCAATCCAGGGATCGAACCCAGGTCTCCTGCATTGCAGGTGGATTCCTTAACAACTGAGCTGCCAGGGAAGCCCAAGAACACTGGAGTGGGTAGCCTATCCCTTCTCCAGTGGATCTTCCCGACCCAGAAATTGAACCGGGGTCCCCTCCACTGCAGGCAGATTCTTTACCAACTGAGCTACCAGGGAAGACCAAAGGGTTTGCTTTTTTCAGGAGGCATACAACTCTCAGAAGTGGCACAAATCAGAATTCAAGCTTGATTCAGTACAGGGCGTCCCTGGTGGTCCACTGGTTAAGACTCCACCTGCCAAAGCAGGGGACGCTGGTCAACCCTTGGTTTGGGAAGATCCCACATGCCAAGGGACAGCTAAGCCCTTGTGCCACAATGACTGAAGCCTGCATGCCCTACAGGTCTTGCTGCACAAGAGAAGCCACGCAATGAAAAGCCTGCACACTGCAGCTAGAGAGCAGCCTCCACTTGCCACAACTGGAGAAAGTCTGCCAAAAATAATAAATAAATAAAATTTTAAAATAAAATTGACTTAAAAAGAAAAAAAAAAAAAACTTGAATCTGTCCATGCAGAGTATGGCAAGACCACAGAAGATCCCATGTTTGCTCCTCTGGGGATAAATTCCCAGAGTGGCCACGTCCCTTCATGGGAGAGAGGGAAGCAGTGGAGAGAGGGTGCCAGCTTTCTGGGGGTGATCTCCCACTCAGGAGGGGAGGGTGCTCCACAGGGGTGGCCGGTGGGGATGTCATGGTATCTGTCTGGGTGTCCAGGAAGAGAATGAGCAGAGCCAGCTCCATGTGAATTAATGGAATTGAGTGGAGCCCCACTCCAGTACTCTTGCCTGGAAAATTCCATGGATGGAGGAGCCTGGTAGGCTGCAGTCCATGGGGTCTCTAAGAGTCAGACATGACTGAGCAACTTCACTTTCACTTTTCACTTTCATGCATTGGAGAAGGACATGGCAACCCACTCCAGTGTTCTTGCCTGGAGGATCCCAGGGACAGGGNCATCTCACTCTCCAGGCTGGAGACAATATTCCTAGCATCAGGGTCAAGTTCTCAGTTCTGACAGCTCGTTTATGGCTTCATTCTGTGCCCCTTTTTTCATTTGTCTCATAATTGTACTGCAACTTACCCCAGAAGCCTCCTGCTTTATTCCGATTTTAGTTATCTGTTTTTCTCCTTGTGATAAAAGCCTTGATTATTGTCTCAAAACTGTTTCAGGCTCAGAAACACGATATCTCATCTACTGGGCCCTTTTTCTCAAGGACATTTCTTTCCAAGGTTTTATCATTCAAGGATCCTTCGACTAAGCTTTGCTTGAGAGATGCAGGCTGCCAGGGCTGTGCCCTGGGTGGAAAGGCGGCTCCTTTCAGGGGAGCTACATGAAGGAGAAGGGCCTGGCATCTGCAGGCAGTATTCTCGTTCTCAGGAATGCTCATTCCTGAGGATTTCTCCAACTGCAGAATTGCTCACCTTCCTTTGCATCCAAGATCTTTTTCAGCAGCTTCCCGGGAAGCACAGAGGGCTGAGGCACCCAGTAGAGTCAGCAGGATCCAAGAGCATCCAGAAGCCCTGCTCCTGTCAGGCCGTGCACCCGTGCCTCCACTGGTCACCACATACGGTCACCTGGGAGGGGGCGGCCTTGGGCAAGGGCAGCTGGCAGCAAAGGCGAGGCTGTGGTCATGACAGCTGAAGGCTGTCTGCTGACTGCCTTCCCTGCAGCTGGGGCAGCAAGTCCTTCCCTCAGGGAAGACTGGGGGCACACCTCCGGGTCACCATAGCCTCCAGTGCCTGGCACCACATCACAGTCACAGCGAAGGCTTCCGGGCTATCTGCATTTGTGACTTTTTTCACCAAGTGAGAATGAGGCCTGAGGAAACATGGTCACCCAGAGAACAGCTTTGTCATGGGCCTGGGAGAAAGCTATGAGGAAAGGCCCCTAGGATAGAATCTCTCTGAGAGGTGTCCAGGTCCCAGGTCTAAAACATAGTCCCAGCACTCCCAGGTCTAACCTGCCAGCATGCACTCCATAGAGGAGGTGGACTGGAGCCCCTGGTGATGGCAGGGCAAGAAAGTCACTCAGTCATGTCTGACTCCTTGCAACCCCACTATATCCATGGAATTCTCCAAGCCAGAATAGTGGAGTGAATAGCCTTTCCCTTCTCCAGGGGATCTTCCCAATCCAGGGATCGAACCCAGGTCTCCTGCATTGCAGGTGGATTCCTTAACAACTGAGCTGCCAGGGAAGCCCAAGAACACTGGAGTGGGTAGCCTATCCCTTCTCCAGTGGATCTTCCCGACCCAGAAATTGAACCGGGGTCCCCTCCACTGCAGGCAGATTCTTTACCAACTGAGCTACCAGGGAAGACCAAAGGGTTTGCTTTTTTCAGGAGGCATACAACTCTCAGAAGTGGCACAAATCAGAATTCAAGCTTGATTCAGTACAGGGCGTCCCTGGTGGTCCACTGGTTAAGACTCCACCTGCCAAAGCAGGGGACGCTGGTCAACCCTTGGTTTGGGAAGATCCCACATGCCAAGGGACAGCTAAGCCCTTGTGCCACAATGACTGAAGCCTGCATGCCCTACAGGTCTTGCTGCACAAGAGAAGCCACGCAATGAAAAGCCTGCACACTGCAGCTAGAGAGCAGCCTCCACTTGCCACAACTGGAGAAAGTCTGCCAAAAATAATAAATAAATAAAATTTTAAAATAAAATTGACTTAAAAAGAAAAAAAAAAAAAACTTGAATCTGTCCATGCAGAGTATGGCAAGACCACAGAAGATCCCATGTTTGCTCCTCTGGGGATAAATTCCCAGAGTGGCCACGTCCCTTCATGGGAGAGAGGGAAGCAGTGGAGAGAGGGTGCCAGCTTTCTGGGGGTGATCTCCCACTCAGGAGGGGAGGGTGCTCCACAGGGGTGGCCGGTGGGGATGTCATGGTATCTGTCTGGGTGTCCAGGAAGAGAATGAGCAGAGCCAGCTCCATGTGAATTAATGGAATTGAGTGGAGCCCCACTCCAGTACTCTTGCCTGGAAAATTCCATGGATGGAGGAGCCTGGTAGGCTGCAGTCCATGGGGTCTCTAAGAGTCAGACATGACTGAGCAACTTCACTTTCACTTTTCACTTTCATGCATTGGAGAAGGACATGGCAACCCACTCCAGTGTTCTTGCCTGGAGGATCCCAGGGACAGGGGAGCCTGGTGGGCTGCTGTCTATGGGGTCACACAGAGTTGGACACGACTGAAGCGATTTAGCAGCAGCAACAACAGAAGTACGAGGAAGCAGCATTTTATCATCCTGCAAAAAAAAATAGTCATGTTCTTGCAGCTTCGATGGGTCTTGATAAACAGAAAGCATACCTCCCCCTTTTGTCTACAGATCAACAGCTAGATCTAGCACACCAATCAGGTGGGAAGGAGTCGCAGAGGCTCCCCCTACCCTGCCCCAGACTTTGCCTGAATCTGAGCTTCATACGGGGTCAAGCCATAGAAAACTGCATCAGAGGCCCTAGCAGTCATGTCTTGGCACACCTGGGCTCCAAGGCCCTCTTGCTGGGTCCAGCACTCTTCCCGGCTGGACAACCTCTCTAAGGACCTGGAGGCCTGAGGTAGAACACCCAGACCCCATGTCCACCAAACCCCCAAGCATCACCCAGGGACAGGGCTCAGGCCTCCTGACCAGGCACACACAGACATGTCTCCTACCTATTGGTCAGTGTCTAGGAGAGACCCCCATGGACCCCAACTTCCTATCTGTTGATCTAAGTAAGTGTGGAGGAGCAAGTAAACCACAAAGGCAGAAATGTGTTTATTTCCATCATGAAATCCCCAGGTCAGGCCAGATTTCTAAAAAAAGATTTATTTTTAATGCAGGGAAATAATGTATAAAAGCACTTGTACCACATGCATCTGCATTTTGTGTAGAATGAACACATCACCAGGACCACAGAGCCCCTCCTTGTGATGCCTGAGAAAGGAGGCCTGGCCCAGCTCCTGCAGACAGACAGCGATCTCCAGCCATCTCCTAGGCCTGCAGTCCAGGGACCCTTGCAGGGCCTTAGCCGGGGTCTTGATTTATTGATGCACAAACGGATCAATGAGGCCACCGGCCCATTCAAGATGGGCTGATACTCTAGAGACTCTTCTAAGGGAGAAGCAGACACTGACCAGCTGCCTTCATGAACAGGAGATAGATAGACTCCAGATTGGAAATTTGCAATCAGCCTGGGTCTTCCCTTGTGGCTCAGCTGGTAAAGACTCTGCCTGCAATGTGGGAGACCTAGGTTCGATCCCTGGGTTGAAAAGACCCCGAGAGAATTCCATGGACTGTATAATCCATGGGGTTGCAAAGAGTCGGATAAGACTGAGCAACTTTCACTTTCAGCCTGCTCTTTGCATTTCTTGAGATAAGAGATAGTTGAGGAATTTACATCCAACAAAGTGAAAGTGAAAGTCGTTCAGTCATGTCTGACTCTTTGCAACCCCATGGACTGAATTCTCCAGGCCAGAATACTGGAGTGGGTAGCCTTTCCCTTCTCCAGGGGATCTTCCTAACCCAGGGATCAAACCCAGGTCGATCCACCGCATTGCAGGTGGATTCTTCACCAGCGGAGCCCAAGGGAAGCCCACAGCCAACAAAAACAGGGTAAATGGCCGGTCTTTGTCAGAGAAGGAAATGGCAACCTACTCCAGTACTCTTGCCTGGAAACCCTCATGGACGGAGGAGCCTGGTGGGCTGCACACCATGGGGGCGCTAAGGGTCGGACATGACTAAGCGACTTCACTTTCACTTTTCACTTTCATGCATTGGAGAAGAAAATGGCAACCCACTCCAGTGTTCTTGCCTGGAGAATCCCAGGGACAAGGGAGCCTGGTGGGTGGGCTGCCATCTATAGGGTCGCACAGAGTCAGACACAACTGAAGCAACTTAGCAGCAGCAGCAGTCTCTTGCCTCAAGGGAATAATCATGGAAAGGTCAAAGAAAGGGAAAAAAAAAAAAACCCTCTCTGACAAGGGAAACACTATACATGCACAGAAAGGCTCCTTGGAGTCAAAAGTCAAAGAATAATTCCATAATGATCTTGCTCCTCCCAGAAGCCTTCATGTCGAGATCCATCTTGGCTAGGGTGTGAGTGTGCAGCCCAGGGGAGGGTCCTGAGATAAGTTAACCAGTGGGGTACAAAGCAAGGTGATTGGCCTGAGGCAAGAAGACCTGGAAAACTGCCCCCCTATAAAGAATTTGGGCTTCCCTGATAGCCCAGTTAGCAAATAATCCATCTGCAATGCAGGAGACCCCAGTTCAATTCCTGAGTCAGGAAGATCCACTGGAGAACAGATAGGCTACCCACTCCAGTATTCCTGGGCTTCCTTGGTTGCTCAACTGGTAAAGAATCCACCTGCAGTGCAGGAGACCTGGGTTCGATCCCTGGTCTGGGAAGATCCCCAGAAGGGAAAGGCCACCCACTTCAGTATTCTGGCCTGGAGAATTCCATGAACTGTATAGCCCATGGTGTCACAAAGAGTCAGACGCAACTGAGCAAGTTTCACTTTCACTTCAGAAAGGATTTAAACTTCCCGAAGGCGTAGCTGTCACTCCAAGCTCGCCAGAGTGCCTTTCCACATGCTCTTTTCAATAACTTTTTACTTTACTCTTTACCTTCTACCTCCTCACCTGACTTCATTCTTGACTAGGCAGGGAAAGACGAGGGACTTTAACCCTAACTGCTGATTCCTGTGGTCCAGTGGTCAGGACTCCTGATCTGGGAGACTAAGACCTTGCTTCCAACTATGGCTCACTGCAAGCTGCCGCTCACTGCTGTGCCTGTCCAAAATCACACAAGGCCTCTTCTTTGCCCTGGCTCTGGGCCTAAGCCTAAGCTCTGACATAACTTTCAGAACAGAATGTCAGCATTTCACTCTGTCTTGAGGGCTCTAACTCACAAGGATCTGGCCTTAATCAAACAGCACAAAAGATCCACCCTTGGCATTCACCATCCTATCCCTGCCAAAAGCACAGTGAAGGCCATTGGTCCACGAAGGGCCTGCCCCCACACCCAGGTAGATTCTGTCCCCCAGGCTCCCTGGGACCCACCCAGTTACCAACAGATAGATTGCCCCCGGAGGAGGACAAACCCTCTAAACTAATGCTTCATTGTGCAATGACAGTAACAATTGCCATATGAAAAGGACTTTTCTTAAAAACCAAATGTTGTGGGAAATACCGAATATTATGCTATTGCCTTTGCCTATGTTCAAATGCTTAATTTTTCTGGACAGAAGGGCCAGGAAAGTAACTTGTCTCTCCTAAAGAACTATTCTACCCCACTTTTTTTCCTTAAATTCAGAACAGACGCTTTAAAAAACACTCTTTCACTGCTGAGAAACTGGAGTTAAATGTTGACTTAGTTCCACCATCCATTTTATCTCAGGTTCCTGATGTATTCATTTCACTTCCCACTTCTCTAGTGAAGTTACCTAATTTCCTTGATTTTATTTTAACTCCGTATGTGAGCTGCCAAGCCCAGGGACATAAGTCCCTTTGAAAGCAGGGGAGAAACTGAAAGAAAATAAGCTAAGAGGCACTTGTAAATAAGCAAGCCCAGGTCATGACACCGGTGCCCCATCAACTGAGGGAGACTAGGAGAGCCAAGACCAGGAGATACAGAACTCTTGGGTCATCTGTAGGCATCCACTAGCCATCCAGGGGAGCATTTGGTTTCTGGGTCTGGAGCAGAAGCAGTAATGGTAGGGAGTCCAGAGTAGTCTATCACTCTGTAAACACTACCCTCCCCCCCCAATCTAGTGTCTAAAACAATCACAGATTCCACATATATGCATTAATATGTGATATTTATTGGAGAAGGCAATGGCAACCCACTCCAGTGTTCTTGCCTGGAGAATCCCAGGGACAGAGGGGCCTGGTGGGCTGCGGTCTATGGGGTCGCAGAGTCAGACACGACTGACGCGACTTAGCAGCAGCAGCAGCATGTGATGTTTGTTTTTCTCTTTCTGGCTTACTCCACTCTGTGTGACAGATCCTAGGGCCATCCACATCTCTACAAATGACTCGATGTCTTTCCCTTTCATGGCTTGGTAATATTTCAGTGTATATATGTGCCACGTCTTCATCACCCATTCCTCTGGCAATGAGCATTTAAGTTGCTTTCATGTCCTAGCTATTGTAAACAGTGCTACAGTGAATACTGAGGTACATGCATCTTAATGCATGTATGTGGAATCTAGAAAACTGGTACAGATTAACCTGTCTGCAGGGCAGGAATGGAAATGCAGATGTAGAGAAAGGACATGCAGACACAGTGGGGAAAGGTGAGGGTGGGATGAATTAAGAGCTTAGAATTGACATATACACACTAACATACGTAAAACAAATAGCTAGTGGGAACCTGGAGACGGCAATGGCACCACACTCTAGTACTCTTGCCTGGAAAATCCCATGGACGGAGGAGCCTGGTGGGCTGCAGTCCATGGGGTCTCCAAGAGTCGGGCACGACTGAGTCGGCCATGACTGAGCGACTTCACTTTCACTTTTCACTTTCATGCACTGGAGAAGGAAATGACAACCCACTCCAGTGTTCTTGCCTGGGGAATCCCAGGGACAGCGGAACCTGGGGGGCTGCCGTCTATGGGGTCGCAGAGTCGGACACGACTGACGCGACTTAGCAGCAGCAGCAGGGGTGGGAACCTATTGTATAGCAGAGGGAGCTCAGCTGGGTGCTCTTCGGTGACCAAGGCAGGTAAGATGGGTGGGCAGTGGGGTGGCCAGGGAGAGAAGCCCAAGAGGGAGGGATATATGTATACACACAGTTGATCACTTTGAAGTTCAGCAGAAAGTAACACAACATTGTAAAACAATTATACTCCAATGAAAACCAAGCAAAAAAGAGAAAACCACAGTCATTTTCTGATTTCTCACAGTCTGGGAGGGCTCAGCTGGGCAGCTCTGGCATACGCCCTCAGCAGTTGTAGCCAGGCGGTGGCCAGAACAGCTTGGGGCTGGCCAGGCCCCCGTCATGAGGTCTCGGAACTCCGCCTGCGCGCACTCCGCCTGCGCGCACTCCGCCTGCGCGCACTCCGCCTGCGCGCACTCCGCCTGCGCGCACTCCGCCGTACTGAGTGTGCTTCCTCACAACATGACAGCACAAGGTGGGAGGACTTCCTGCATGTTGACTCCGGGCTCTAGGGAACACAGGTCCCCAAGGTGAACCTGGTCCAAGGGATGGGGATGAAGACTTCACCCCTCGATGGGAGGAGAGATGCCACAGAACAGATGGGCAATCTTAAAACTGCCACACCCACAGCCTGGCATGCCAAGTTCTGCTGGCCCCCACCAGAGCTGGAGATAGGCAGGCACACTTAGGCCATTTCATCCCCCGCTGCCCAGGGAGCATCTGCTGCCCAGGGAACGTGCCTCCACCGAGAGGCAGGGCTGGAGAAGAAAGAAGTGCCACACAGACCCCTCTTGGAGCCCTTCCAGCCCCTCACCCTCTGGCCAAGCATATGCCAGGCTGCTGGCTAGAATCTCTGCAGCAGAGAGAAAGGGGATGCCCATGTCCCTGCTGCCCTCTCCTCCTCTGGGAGCATGTTTAGCTTTTGCTTTTCTGGGAACAATGGAAAACTAGAGTCTAATTAGCCTCTGGCTCTGAGGCTGAGAGGACAGCACAATATGTGCTTTCTCACTGAATTAAAAAAAAAATGCACAGGAGCCAATTTTCCACTCTCAGACCCATGCCTTTGTGCTGCACACGCTGGAAATAGTACCGCAGAGGCTATGCCAGTAAGAACCTTGACATTGTGAGCTGAATGAAGGTGACTGAAGGGATTTGGGTACCACGTGGGCCACAGAGAGAGCACCATACAAAAGAACCAAGCGTGCACCTCCTCGGGGGGAGAGTCTCTGAGTTCTATGAGAGTCGCCAGGGCTTCTCCTCTGGGCCCTGTAGGTGCTGGAAGTCCTTGGGGCCTCTCTCCACCTCCCAGGCCCCAGACAGCTCAGGCCCAGCCACACTTGCAGGCAACCTTTCTCATCCCATGCTAGAGCCAGCTTGCCTGCCCACAGAGTCCACTTCCAGCATGTCCCAACACCGAGGTCCAGAGCAAAGAGATCAGCCTCTGCAGCTCAGAATCCCGCAGCTGGTGGAAAATGCAAGAGCAATGCAAGAAGGGAGGCAACCATTCTGCACCTCCCAGCCATCTCTGCCGCTTCTGCGGGGTAGCAGGTCCTAACCTACCTATCTTGTCAGCTCCCTAAGACCTCCTGGGAAATTCAGAGGGAGGAGAACACAGGAGCTCTGGGCCACGAACCTCAAACCACATGCAAGCTGGCTGCATTGGGTCCCAGGGTTCGCGGGGAGTGTGCGCTTCGATGAGCTGCCTCCTGGACTCTGGCTCTCTTAGGGGTTCTCTACACAGGCCCTGAACACAGGGTGTCCATGCACACATGAGCCACGCGCAGCTCCCACTGTATCGCCACATGTTGCTGAGGACCGTTCCTGAACAGAGTTGATTTCTTTGCGTTCTTTCTCTTATACTGCACAGGGATGGTGCACCCAGCCTCTGGAAGCCATGCATGATTCCAGGCAATGAGCAGGCAGACAGTGGGATTGTTGCCTGTGCAGATCAATGGGCTATTCCTGTCCTCAACCCACAGATGAGGAAACTGAGCAGAGGGAAAGTAACTCCAGGTCTTCAAGTCCTCTGACACAGGCCCAGCAGCCTGCCTGGCCACCTGCAAGACCACTATTGAATTCTGTCTTTCATAAGTCGTGGCTGTTACTTTTATACTGAGCACGCAGACTCTCTACAGGGCTATCGGNTTGAGTACTATTCATCCCAGTAGACATCAAAGCAGTCATATTAATCACAAAAACAAGAGAGACTGGGGTGTCAGAGTTGGAGTCTGACAGACCTAACAACTGGTCAGTTCTGTACATGAAAATAACATTAGAAACGTAAATTAAGAAGGTCTGCAGGGCCAACTTCAGATGAAGCTGAGGTGTTCCTTGATTAGTTTTTCTTGAGCAGAGTTTATAGTCAAAATGGACCCACCTTCCAAAAAACAGTGGATGGTGGTACAGCCTGATTCACTGGAGAAAGAAACTACACTGAAAAGCTAAGGGAGTGAATAAGTAAGAGAAAGGTGTTAGATTTTTCTTTTATGAAAGGAACGAGAAGCAGAAAATAGAAAAAACTAGAAGTGAGAGTGAGTAAGATGAAGATGATAAAATGGGATGAAATCTAGGTGGAAGATGAAGCTGGGCAAACTTCTTCATGCTTCAGAGGATTAAGGGAGTGAGAGCCCAAGCACACAGCTTTGGAGCAGGAGGGAGAACTTAGACAAGACAGGGGATGATGTGGAGAGAGAAAGGAGTGGGTGCCCGACGCTGAGAAGTGGGCTTGCTGTTTTGATCGCCTCTTGTCCCCTCCCCACCACCCCGGGCTTCCAGGCGACCGGTGCAAAAAACACACTGGACAGGACTGAAGGAGCAGACGGGACACCCGCCAGGGAGTTGGAGACAAACCTACATGAGCTGGAGGAGGAGGGGCCTCTGGATGCAGATCTGCTATGAGTTTGGGTGTTTAGAACATTAACCATCAGATATAGCTGTAGGCACACTAATTTTCTTTTTGGTTCTTGGTGGAGGAGAGGTTGAGTTGTCACCAGGAGTGAGAACTCCCTTCAATCCTTTTCTGTCTTCTCTTGACAGGCCTGCGGGTGCTCTTTCCCCAGCGAGGAAAGTCTGTGTGTGGGGAGAATACAGGAGAGGACTTGAGCAGGGTCTCCGGTGCTGGGTGGGAGGGCTCTCTTCCTGGGATGGTCTGCAGGTCTGGAGTGCACAGGGGTCACCAAGGCCACTGCCTCCCCTTAACAGGCCTCAGGGTTGCCCACCTTGTGTAGTGGGATTTACCAAGTGTTGATCTTGGTTGAAGGACTGCTTAGGCTTTCTTTGCTGTCTTATGTGTGAGCTCACATCAGAAGAAAGTGGAAGAAACTGAAAGGGGCATCCAGAACCCCTTCTGTGTGGTTATGGAGAGTGAGGAGGAGTGAAGTACCAGAATGTCGGCCTCCGGCATTCCTCTCAAGGAGGGATTTAATCAACCTGGTCAAACTAAGACTCTGCAGATCCTTGGGCAGGGCCTCCAGTCTAATCTTAAGCTGGAAGCCCTGGGAGGTGAGGTGCAAATTTATGCAAACAAAGAGCAAATCAACCCCTGGCTCTAGTCTGGACCCCTCTGTTCTCCACTTCCTCCAGAATGGAAGAGAGCAAGATCCTACTCTTGGCACATGGCAGAGAGGGTTGTGGTCTGACTCAGGCTCCAGCCCAGCTCAGGCCCTCTCTACAAAGCAGTGCCTTTCTTGTCACCCCAAAAAAGAAGGGGCCCACTTGAACAGCTGGCAGTGTCATTGACAACAGCTGCCCAGGATCCATTCCCAGCTCCCCTGCTGCTGTGTGCACGGATAGCTATGATGGTTAATTTTGAGTGACTACCTGGCTGGGTGATGAGGTGCCCGGATACTTGAGCAAACATTATCCTAGTGTTTCTGTCAGGGTGTTTTGGATGAGATAAATATTTAAATTGGTGGACCGAATAAAGCAGATTGCCCTCGGCAATGTGGGTAGGCAGTGGAAGAATAAAAAGACCAGACTCCCCCAAGAAAAAGAGAATTCACTGGAGGATGGCTTTCAGACTTCTGGCATCACTGGCTCTTCCTGTGTCTCCAGCCTGCTGGCTCACCCTGCAGAGTCTGGACTTGCCAGTCTCTACCATTGCGCCAGCCAATTCCTTAAAATAAATCTCTTTGTCTCTGTATACATGCCTTGTTGGTTTTGTTTCTCTGGAGAACCCTGACTCGAAGCTTTCTGTTTGTTTTCTGTATTCTGGGCTAAAAAATAACACTGATTCACTAAAGTATATCGAGGATAAAATAAGATGATGGAAGCTGGTGGTCTTTACACTTTAGAAAGGGGTATCATCATTTGGAGTTTCCTTAACATTCAGAGCTCTGGGCCTTTGTCCAGGAGATTCTGATTCAGCAGATCTGAGCAGGAGTCCAGGAGTTTGCATTTCTACATGTCCCCAAGTGATGCTGTTGTTCAGGGAACACACTTTGGGAACCACTGATGCAGGTGATGGTCTGGATGGGCTGATCGCATGTGGATGGGGTGCAGTCACAAGCATCCCTTTATTGACTGATGACTGAGATGGGCCTGTGAAAAAAGACCCTTGTATGTGGTCCCTATGTGCCCACAACACAGCTCATCATGAATGTCAACATTTGAGAACAAGATCTGCACAGATAAGGAGGCACCTGTGGGGCTTGCTTGTTTGCTTGATTTCCAGAACCCAGGGCATGAGCAACTGTAAAGTGTTCTCATCCCCCACCTCCAAATGCACACTGTGGCTCACAGTCTTGCAATTAAGGTGAAGAAAGTTTAATTTGACTTCAAGACTTGACATTTTTACACTCGGCACTTTAGAATAATTGAAAGTGCAAGTGTCAGTTGCTCAGTCATGTCTAACTCTTTGTGACCCCA
>SJYW01047181.1:128583-158560 GCA_006410735.1 Raphicerus campestris
CTTTTTCACTCTCCTCTTTCACTTTCATCAAGAGGCTTTTTAGTTCCTCTTCACTTTCTGCCATAAGGGTGGTGTCATCTGCATATCTGAGGTTATTGATATTTCTCCCGGCAATCTTGATTCTAGCTTGTTCTTCTTCCAGTCCAGCATTTTTCATGATGTACTCTGCATATAAGTTAAATAAGCAGGGTGACAATATACAGCCTTGACACTCCTTTTCCTATTTGGAAACAGTCTGTTTTTCCATGTCCAGTTCTAACTGTTGCTTCCTGACCTGCATACAGATTTCTCAAGAGGCAGGTCAGGTGGTCTGGTATTCCCATCTCTCTCAGAATTTTCCGCAGTTTATTGTGATCCACACAGTCAAAGGCTTTGGCATAGTCAATAAAGCAGAAATAGATGTTTTTCTGGAACTCTCTTACTTTTTGGATGATCCAGCAGATGTTGGCAATTTGATCTCTGGTTCCTCTGCCTTTTCTAAAACCAGCTTGAACATCAGGAAGTTCATGGTTCACGTATTGCTCCTACTTTACTTGTCTTTAGTTCTTATGGATGATAGAGTTAAGTTCATACCTTATTTTTGGTCCCAGGGAAGACATCAAACCCTGCTAGTAAATGGCTCATCTTCCTAAATGATGCTCTTGTGAGACTTCTCACCAAAGGGCAGTGAGCTTCCAGTCACATCTTTAGAGCGGATATAACCATCAAGTTCTAACACCCTATACATAACAGCCAAATAAATATTGTCACTGCCAAGTTCTTTACTAGTTGCTTTACAAACAGAATCATTAGACCTTAGCTAATGGTTTTATTATTATATTTCTGGTGGTGGTCATTCATTCGTTTGTTCATTCATTCATTCAATAATGTATTGAATCTTTATTATGAGTCAGGCACTGAGGGGTAAAACATTAAACAAGACACAGTCCCCTTCTTCAAAGAGCTTTTAGGCTCATGGGGAAGTGAGATATTTAAATAGGCAATGACAATCCAAGATTCGTACTAAGATGGGGGTGGTGATGAGCACAGCATTTTTGAAGCACTTGGGTGGAGCACCTAACTCTGGAGGCAAGTCAGGGAAAGTTCTTTGGAAAAGCTGAGTCAACCGCTTGGCAGGGATGTGGAAGCTCTCTAGGTGGGGGTTGGGGAAGGGTGAACTGGATCAAAAGTTCCCAAGTCAGGCTTATCATCACATCACCTGCGGCAGCTTTGAGACATCCAGGCCCACCCCAGACCTAGTGACTCAGAATTTCAGTGGGGTGAACCTCAGGAATCTGTCTTTTTTAACAATGCCACAACCTGGCCATGTTTTTGATCAGCCGGATCTGGTGAAGTAAATGACCTTTGTGATGGTAGGGAGGCATAAAGAGCCTGCAGGGACAGGGTAGGTCCTATGGTGGAGACTGCATGAGATGGAAGAGCTGAGGATGGAGGCAGGCAGAGGGGATGTTCCAGGCAAGGAAACAAAAGCCTCCTAGATGGACTGTTTGAACAGATTATAGGCCCCTTTAGAAGTCACTCAGCGTAGCTGGCAGTTCATAAAGCTGCCAGCTAACTCAAACTCTGAAAGCCGTTTAACAACCTGACTCTGAGGGCACAGAGCCAGGTGTGTTTTGCAGGGAACAGGTGTGTGAGTACCTGTGTATGAGCAGGAAGGAGAAGGCTCAGGCTGCCCTATGACCCTGCAGGGACATGCCATCCCCCAAAGTTTGGCCCTAGTCTCGCCTCCATTTCTTCTAGTTTAAGAGGTAGTTCCTTGTGTCATTTACCTTAAGCCAAAAACAAAAACATCACTTAGATTTAACTCATATTTTGGCTCTTCTGCCCGGGCTGCAGGAACCGGCTGATCGTCAAGGAAGGGCAGCGCTGCCACCACTTCGCCTGCAACACCTGCCCCTACGTGCCCAACGTCACGCACAAGGTAACAAATTGGAAGTATCCAAAGCTGAAAGAAGTGGATGATGTGCTTGGTGGAGCTGCTGCCTGGGAAAACGCTGACTCTACTGCAGAGCCGTGTCCCAAGTGTGAACATCCTCGAGCCTATTTCATGCAGCTTCAGACCCGCTCTGCAGATGAGCCCATGACCACCTTCTACAAATGCTGCAATGCTCAGTGTGGACACCGCTGGCGGGACTAAGGCCAGGATGGCCCAGCTGCGTCAGTGTCTGCGTGCTTTACTGCCCAGGGTGTATTCCCAGCTGCCAGTGTGAACTGTGTGTCCCGAGCATCTTGGCTGGTGTGGTGGAAAGCTAACCCTTTAAGGGTGGCTGCCCAGGGGGTCAGGAAGTATAGCTCGCCTCCAGTCAGCAGATTAACTCCTTGATGTCCAGGATGTCCAAATTCTGCCCATGCTGTGTGTGGACAGGAGTATCCATCACTGAGTGCATCCTGTTTAAGGTCCTGTTCTTCCTCTTTTATGTTTATTGGGCAATTAATGTTCTCCTACCATCAGCCAACACTGTTTAATATTTACATTGTTTGTACAACTAATAAAGTAAAACTTATTAGTTTAATACATTAGATGGCCCTCAGTATTTAACTGTTAATTGCAAACTTATTTAATCAAAATGTATCCTGAGTATTTAATTAAAGTTAGCAGTTCTGTTATCACCTTCTCAGTGTTTTAAATGCCTTAAGAAGTAGACATCAAACCTTAAATCCCAAAACCGACTGCTATACTTAGGGCCAAACTGGTTACAGAATTGTTAATAACATAGATTTCTATTTATTATTTGTATTTTTGTTTCCTAGAATTGCAGTATGTTTATTAGATTGTATGTTTTTTTAATACTCTCTACGTCTATCTTTCTACTCTAAAGAGAAAAAGGACATTCTAGGCTCACAGGGGCAGGATTTTGGTTATTGATAGATTTGTTTCTTGCTCAGGGCCTCAAATTTAATTGCTTCCAAATCTCTCTCTTTTGTGGCTCAGATGGTAAAGAATCTGCCTGCAATGCAGGAGACCTGGGTTCAATCCCTGGGTTGGGAAGATCCCCTGGAGAAGGGAATGGCTACCCACTCCAGTATTCTGGCCTGGAGAATTCCATGGACTGTAGGTAGAGTCCATGGGATCACAGTGAGTTGGACACGACTGAGCGGCTTTCACTTTCACTTGGCTTGGCCAAAAATTTCCTTTGGTTTTAAAGTTAAAATAAAAGACACATTTTTCCATTTTCACCAAGAATCTTTATGAACAACCTGTTGACCATTTTGTTCCACTCTGCCATTTTTCAGGCAACTTCATAATTTTGTCTTCCCAAAACTTTTTATCTCTTTGAGCACAAAATTGTTCCAGCTGCCTTTTACAGTCTTCCAGGGAATTGAAATTTTTTTCTATTAAGAGAATTTTGTAAAGACTGAAATAAATGGAAATCCGAGGGTGCAATGGCTACTGAATATCGTGGACGCATCAGAACTTCCCAACCAAGATGTAACAGTTTTACCTGGTCATCAAAGAAACGTGATCTTGTGTTATCCTGCTGGAAAGTTATACATTTTCTATTGACAAATTACAAATGCTGTTTGTCAAGTGCTGCTTTCAACTGGTCTAATTGGGGAGCAGTGTGAAAAGCAAAAGTAGTAGTGGTTATTTCACTGGCCCCCCCAATATCTTCCATTCCACATTATTGTACAGTATCCACTTTTCATTGCCCATCACAATTTGCTTTAAAAACAGAACATTGTCATTTCATTTCAGTAGAGAATTGCATGTGAGAAAAGGGTCAAGGTTTTTTGTGTTTAGCTTAATGTGGAACCCAAACGTCGAAGCAACAAACATNTGACAACAGGCTTCTCTTAGCCTTTAACAGCCACCACCCACCTCCCATCCCTCACTCTAAGTTACCTTCCCCAGTGGGTGTGTCATCTCATCTTCCCTTGTTCACTGACCGGCTTCCCAAGGGCAGGGCACGTGGGCAACTCGGTGCTGCATTATCTCCTGGATCTATGACAGTGCTGGGCACAGGCTAAGAAGCCAGACTGGAGGAAGGGCCCACAGAGCTGTTGCCTTGCCCCCACCCCTACACCTCATTTCTGCTGGTAAATGTCACTGGATGAGATACTTTCAATTAGTCTGACTTCTCCGTAGGAACTTACCAAAGTAAGTCCTACCAGATGGCAGGTCCCTTTCCAAGCACATATCTCCTTGGAAGTATCCCCCAATTTAAAAAAATACCCATCATTATTACCACTGTGACCACTGTCATCATCACCATCATCACTACCACCACTATGACCATCAGTCACCTTCACTACCACCACCACCGCCATTACCATCTTCATCAAAGTATCAAATCATCACCCCACCACCACCACCACCTTCACCACTACCACCACCCTCATCACCACCACCTTCATCATCATTATCACACCATCACCATCTTCACCATCCCCCCCCACCACCATCATCATGCCACTGTCACCATCACCACCACCATTTCTGTCCCCAGCATCATCACTGTATCTTCTTCATCATATCTAATTTTTAAAATGACCATGCCAAGTGCCATATTAAGTGCTTTATCTAAATTGACTCATCTAATCCTCTTTATAGCCTCCCAGTACACATACTGGTATCTGTATTTTACAGATGTGGAACCTGGAGCACAGAGGCATTTATGTATGCAACGTCACACAAGTAGGAACTGACATCTGGGATTTGAACCAAAGCAGCCACACTCAGGGATCTGTGCCTTTAGGGGATATTCAAATGGGCATCATTTGCAATAGCAAAATCCTGGAAACAACCCAAATAATTCCTATAATGGAAGACTACGCAGCAGTGTAAATGATTGGGTGACAGGTCTATGCCTCAACATATATGAATCTCATGAGCAGATAAAAGCAAATCACAAGATGAATACAATATGATCTTACTTGCTGAAGTTCAAGAACTGGCAAAATTCAGCAATCTATTGCTCAGCAACACTTCCAGAAACAGAGAAACTTTAAACAAGATTAGATAACCATTTACAGAATTCAGGTCAGTGGTTTCTGAAGCTTAAGTGAGAAATGAAGTGTGCATCGCATTCTACTGTTAGTCTGCTGCCACCCAGGCATCTGTATTTTTTATTATTGTTCTTTCTAGTGTACATATAAGTTAGATAGACTCTTGTATGTATAGTATATCTCAGAATTATTTTAAAATTCTTTTAATCTTCAGTGCAAGAAAAGAAAGAATGATAAGGAGTTTCTAGACCCTTGATTCTGGCTGCAGAACCTTTCAAGTAGGAAACCCCTCTCTCAAAATGTCTTCTGTGCTCACAAGGGAGTCACAATCCCAGAGCACTTCCCTCAACATCCAAGGCTGAGATGACTTTCGAGCTCCAGGTTTCTCTGTCTCCTCGGAGTGGGTAAAATGCTCTGCACAGTGATGCTCACAATGGACCTCAGGTGATATATTTAGTTTCTGCAAAAATATATCACCTCTTGTTATTTTTGTTTAAATTAACTTAAAAGTAACTCTCTGTCATGTCTGACTCTTTACAAGCCCGTGGACTCTACCTCACCAGGCTTCTCTGTCCATGGGATTCTCCAGATGAGAATACTGGAGCAGGTTGCTATTTCCTTCTCTAGAGGATCTTCCTGACCCGGAGATCGAACCCGGGTCTCCCATGTTCCAGGCAGATGCTTTGTCATCTGAGCCACCAGGGAGGAGTGCAAAAGTAACTCTAGGTCCCATCTGTCTGAGGGTGTAGGAAACCAAATCTCAGACTCACTGGGCCTCAGTCAACCTCAAGACCTGGTGACTCTTTCAGCCAGGACCATGGACTGTCACAGGCAATGTTAGCCACTCTGTAGCCCCGACTCAGGACTTCAGGATCCCCCATCACCCGTGTAGGTCTGTGTCCCTTATGACATTACCCAGCCCTGACTCCAAGCCCTGTGTGGAGGACANTATGTATGCAACGTCACACAAGTAGGAACTGACATCTGGGATTTGAACCAAAGCAGCCACACTCAGGGATCTGTGCCTTTAGGGGATATTCAAATGGGCATCATTTGCAATAGCAAAATCCTGGAAACAACCCAAATAATTCCTATAATGGAAGACTACGCAGCAGTGTAAATGATTGGGTGACAGGTCTATGCCTCAACATATATGAATCTCATGAGCAGATAAAAGCAAATCACAAGATGAATACAATATGATCTTACTTGCTGAAGTTCAAGAACTGGCAAAATTCAGCAATCTATTGCTCAGCAACACTTCCAGAAACAGAGAAACTTTAAACAAGATTAGATAACCATTTACAGAATTCAGGTCAGTGGTTTCTGAAGCTTAAGTGAGAAATGAAGTGTGCATCGCATTCTACTGTTAGTCTGCTGCCACCCAGGCATCTGTATTTTTTATTATTGTTCTTTCTAGTGTACATATAAGTTAGATAGACTCTTGTATGTATAGTATATCTCAGAATTATTTTAAAATTCTTTTAATCTTCAGTGCAAGAAAAGAAAGAATGATAAGGAGTTTCTAGACCCTTGATTCTGGCTGCAGAACCTTTCAAGTAGGAAACCCCTCTCTCAAAATGTCTTCTGTGCTCACAAGGGAGTCACAATCCCAGAGCACTTCCCTCAACATCCAAGGCTGAGATGACTTTCGAGCTCCAGGTTTCTCTGTCTCCTCGGAGTGGGTAAAATGCTCTGCACAGTGATGCTCACAATGGACCTCAGGTGATATATTTAGTTTCTGCAAAAATATATCACCTCTTGTTATTTTTGTTTAAATTAACTTAAAAGTAACTCTCTGTCATGTCTGACTCTTTACAAGCCCGTGGACTCTACCTCACCAGGCTTCTCTGTCCATGGGATTCTCCAGATGAGAATACTGGAGCAGGTTGCTATTTCCTTCTCTAGAGGATCTTCCTGACCCGGAGATCGAACCCGGGTCTCCCATGTTCCAGGCAGATGCTTTGTCATCTGAGCCACCAGGGAGGAGTGCAAAAGTAACTCTAGGTCCCATCTGTCTGAGGGTGTGGGAAACCAAATCTCAGACTCACTGGGCCTCAGTCAACCTCAAGACCTGGTGACTCTTTCAGCCAGGACCATGGACTGTCACAGGCAATGTTAGCCACTCTGTAGCCCCGACTCAGGACTTCAGGATCCCCCATCACCCGTGTAGGTCTGTGTCCCTTATGACATTACCCAGCCCTGACTCCAAGCCCTGTGTGGAGGACAGCTTCTCCCTCCAAGATGCTTCATCACTGAGCTAGGCTTCCATAAGAGCCTGAGAGGATAGGTCCAGCCTCAGGGCTCTGCTGAGAAGGGAAAGCAATCTGAGGGCCACAGGGGACAAGAGTGGCATCTCATTATGACAAACGAGTCACGTCTTCTCTAACCCCGGACACTGTTGGCTCCCGTGCAGACACGTTCTAAGAACCAGTCCCGAAGCTGGCACTTAGGTGGGCGGTGTTTTGCTAAATGCACCCTGCCTCCAGATAGTCAAAGGGATGATGCCCCTAACTTGCCGGCCCCAAGATCTCACTCTGAACTCTCCGTCCCTGAGAGTAGCCGCAGAGTCCCCAGATCCCCCTTTCTTCCCACCTGAACTGCCTCCCACTCTGGGTCCCCTCTCAGCAGCTACTGACCATTTCAGGCATTCTTGGCTGAGGAAAGTGATGGGGGATGGGGAGGAGGCTGGCAGCCTGAAGCTGAGAGCTCAGCCCTGGCTTCCCTGCCCCCAACCCTGCCCTCCTGGGGCAAGGGGCCATCTGCTGCTGCAGCCGAGGGGCGGCAGCTGGGCCACTTTCAGCTGGGGCCCTGAGCAGGGGGCTAATCTATGGGTGGCTTTTGACCTCACTATCATCCTAAGACCTGGAGAGAGTACACACATGTGCACACACACGTGCACACACACACGCACAGACACACACACACACACAGACTATGTGCCCACAAAACCCAGGTCTGACTTTAAAGTCTAGTGTGTCAACTGGGTCTGTTTATTTTTGCAGATCTGTAATTCCTTATCAGTCATTCAAAATCCAAAAAGCTCTGAGAACTGAAAATTGTTTCGTAACTCATTTGCAGGCAAAGGTCAACCTGAGGGGGTGGATGTGAGGCTTGATTTACCCCAGTTTCATTACAAAGTATTAAGGCATTTGCTCTCGGGGTGCTGCCCATATTTCCCAGGGGTGGTGTGTAGTTCATGGTATATACACAGCTGCAAAACTGGTTCAAAATACCAGCCTGCATGCCCAGCGAAGGGACCCTAGAAGCACCTAGGAAGGCCAGGGCCTCAGAACAACCTACCTGCTTGGCCACACTTGCTGGGTGTGCTCATCACTGGCTGGGTGAAGGAAGCTGAAAACCCACCCAGGAACTGGGAGCCAGGAACATATCAAGTCATATTTGCTCCAAACTGTCTTTCATATAGGAGCAGGGGATGTGCACACAGGCTGGACAGAAGAACCTAAAAGACACAGATGGAGACCTCCATATGCCTCTGAGTCTCATGAATCCTGCTGACTCATTGCATTGGTGCTAAGGGCCCTTGTGGACTGAATTCCTCATCCCAGCCCTTGGATTACCCTCCAGATGCACACACACACACAAATATATGCACATTCATACAATCATACGTGGGGATTCCCTGGTGACTCAGACAGTAAAGAATCTGTCTGCAATGTGGGAGACCTGAAATGGATCCCTGGGTCAGGAAGACCCTAGGAGAAGGAAATAGCTACCCACACCAGTATTCTTGCCTGGAGAATTCCATGGGCAGAGGAGCCTGGTGGTCTATAACCCATGTGGTCGAAAAGAGTCAGACACAACTAAGCAACTAATACTATCATACCTACCAACACACATGCACACTCCCACACATGGGTCCACACCTTCACACACTCATGCACACATGCACACACATGCACAGGGGCACACACATATCCTTCATATCAGATTTCTCCAGGACAGCTGTCTGCTGGACTCCACAGTGGTAGCTGGCACTCATACCACTCAACTCAGAATCCTCCAGAAAATGGACATGATGGACTATCAGTGAGCAAGCCTGTTTCTTCCCCAAGATTGCTTTACCAAACCTGCCAGAATTTATACAACCAAAGACATCTAGCAAAGGAGTCTCCTGGTGGGGCCTGTGCTTATTCTCAGGATCTTATTCCAAACAGTATTGGAACTCTGTCCTGGAACTCTTCCTAAATGTGGCTATGAGTCAGCAAAGAATCCCAGCTCTTCCCTCCCTTTGTCAAGAGGATACTGAAGCAGTCGCCAAGGTTGGGTGGTTGTTTAAGACCAGCCTGTTCCCTATGGCACACGAAAGCCCTCACCTCTAAGAGAGGGACCCCAGATCAAACAGGAAGTGCTCCAGGTGTCCTTAGGTCTTCCTTCTGAAGCATTGGAAAGAACCTAAAGATTCAGCAGGCCTCTCAGTACACAGTGGATTGTGCCAGCCCACCTTTCCCCGTTTTCTACCCCACCATCTTAATGCCCTGTGTTAACACACATTCCAAACCCCACTGAAAAGTCCCAGGGGAGCACATGCATCGGCCCTGGCTTGGGGCCTGCCTCCCCAGAGCCCAGGGGCCCACAGCCTCCCTCAGACTCAGTGACAAGCCTTCACACAGGCCCTTGATGTGACTGGAAGGGCTGCAGCAGGGCTGGCTGTGGAGGTCATGCCAGGTCCCATGCAGCGGGAGGAAGGCAGGGGCAGAGCAGGCCTGGTGCAGGTGCAGCCGCCTCCCCAGCAGGCAGGCCACCAGCGCAAGGTGGGCTGCATGGCCACTGCCAGCTGCAGTTTGACTGTGGATGGTCTGGTCAGTCTGCCCCTTTCACAGCAAATATTAGTGATCATCTCTTTACTCTTCTGAAGTTCAATAATTGGATACTATAATGTATCTACAACAACATAATCGATAAATGATAGAAACAGATAGAAAACAAAATGCCTTGTGTGTGTATTAGTGGCTCAGTTGTGTCCAACTCTTTATGACCCCATGGACTTTAGCCCGCCAGTCTCTTCTGCCCATGGGATTCTCAGGCAAGAATACTGGAGCGGGTTCCTGTTTTCTTCTCCAGGGATCAAAACTGAGTCTCCTGCATTGCAGGCATTCTTTACCTTCTGAGCCACCAGAGAAGCCCATGAAATGCCTTAATGTCAATATAAAAGAAAACAAAAGAAAAGAAATTTATAGTAACATCTATTTTAATGAATGTTTAGTAAATTTATAGTAACATCTATTTTAATAAATGTTTAGTAAATGTTTAGGCACAACTCTTCGAGATACCATGCTCAAATCCTCCAATACTTGCATCAAATGTAAAATTTCTGAGCTGCAGCAGTTGCAGTGCAGCCTGACAGCTGGTGGAACTTCAGTGATTCAGCTTCATGCATGGCATCACCACTGGTGCTGTGGTTTTCTGAATTTATAAGCAAAGCTCAACAAACCTCTGAGCGACATGAAGTCTAGATCTCTCCTGAACATTTGTGGTAGCAGCATTTCCGGTAAGTCTGGGCCCTGCCTGCAAGACACTAGTAGTCCCAAGGATTGTTGTTTCAACCAAACATGCCCCTCCGAGACCCACTGCAGATCCTTCTCCGCTATGAGCCTCAGCAGCAGAGGCAAGGAGAGGGGGCAGTACAGAGGGCAGCCCTGGCACAGCATGCATCCCATTGTGATTTGCAAGGCATCAAAGCCTGAGAGGCTGAGGAAGGGCCTTCTGTGGACCCTCCGAGTTGCCTTTGTCGGCCCCTGGGTCAGTGTGGCAGGAAGACCCATCCACAAAAATGTCAGCCTTGCTGAGGGTGTGGGTTCCATCAGGGCCACCAATTGGTCTCTGCTTCTAACACACAGGCCCTGCCACAGCTGGTTCTGTGGGCCCAGGCCAGCTCTGATGCATGGCCAGGGTCGGGGCAGGGGGATGTCCCCCATACAGTGGCAAAGAATCTGTAAGTTACCCCATAAGTCCCAGATCCCAGATCCACATATTCTAAAGTGGAAATATTAGTTGCTCGATCATATCCAGCTTTTTGTGACCACATGGACTGTAGCCCACTGAGTCCCTCTGTCCATGGAATTCTCCAGGCAAGAATACTGGAGTGGGTTGACATTCCCTTCTCCAAGGTATCATTCCAACCCAGGGATCAAACCCTGGTCTCCTACATTGCAGGCAGATTCTTTTACCATCTGAACCACTAGGAAAGCTCCAAGGTTTACACTTTAGCTGACCAGGCTCTGAACCTGGAAGCTTCCTCCTTCCCTTGAGAGTCCGAGTTCCCAGTTGCAGGCTTCACATCTCTTTCAGGACATCTCTTTGTATCTTATACCAGAACCTGGTGTGGGGTGGGGCCACGAACAGCAGGCATCCAAGCCAGCCTGCAGGTGATGGACCACTTCCGCCCTTGCCAAGTTGCCAGACGCAGAAAGCTTTCCCAGCCTCTGTGAGATGCACCTGCCTGGGGGGAAATGCAGGAGAAATGATCCCAGCTTGCAGGGCTGCTGTGAGGATGAACATGGCAAGGTCTGGGGGACACTCACAGCTTGGGAACAAATGGGAACTGACGTCGCCTCTGTTCACAGGTTGCGGCCAGGTTGAACAGAGCTGGGTGACTGAGCCAAGTCATTCTAGCTGGAATCAGATGGAAGTCTCTGTCTCCCGCTCTGCACATCCCCTTGCGCTGTGACCTCCAAAGTCCATCCGCCCTACAATCTGCACTGGACCCAGGGATGTGGGCAGACCTGCCAGAGGTGGGTGACACCCTTCACGGGCTTTCTCCATCAGCCTTCCTGGAACTCAAGGAATCTTAAAGAGCACCAAAGACAAGGACCATGCCTTCTGCTTGACCTTCTCTAGCTGTTCTCCATAGACCTCATCTATCCATCTCATCCACAACAGTCAGACCCCAAAGACACAGAGTCACCTTCCCCACTGATGGCTAACCAGATGCCCCTGCCCATCTTTTCCAGTTGCCCATTCACCTGACTCAGCTGTGAGCATCTTCCTTGTAGGAGTGCCCCCAAGGTCCCAAATTTAATCATGCGGACACAAGTTCTCCCCATCCCACTGGGAAGAAAGCAATCCACAGGTACCCACAGTTTCTGCAGGGCCACCCAACCCCCCACAGGGAAACAAGAGGCGCTGTGTGGTCCTCGGCCCAGCAGGTGAGGATGGCTGTGAGGGTGAACCCACACATCTAGGGTCTGTATCCTCAGCTGTGACAAAATGAGTCTGCGTCTTTGTGAGCCAGGATTCGAAACTGGACTTATCGACATCTCTAACCTTATCTAAATCATTTCTCTAATGAGCTCAGTATGTGGACAGACACACCACATTCCCAGCATAACATGGGTCTCCTACCAAACACAAGATAAGCTGATAAACCAGAGATCTTCCACCTTCGACCTGCTCGAGACTTTAGTATTTGTGGTAGAAACATCAGGCTTTGTGGAGACTACAGACACATATTCAACTCAAACAAAGTGAATCAGAACTGGTTATTGGTCTGCTTAAAGTACTTGGCCAGGGTTTACTGGGTCCGATAGCTGGTCCAACCCCTGCTGAGAGCAATCCTGAACTTGCGCAAGCAAATCCATCTCCCTGTGCCTTTAAAGAAGACTAAGAAAGTCCACACACTCATGGTTGTGAGGAGGTTGGGGCGGGGAGGGGGCGCAGGCTGTGAAAGGAAGGGGCCTGGTGACCCAGCTGATGGGAAGCTCAGGGCTCTGTGGGCCTCATCAAGCTGGAAGGCTTCCACCACATCACAAAAACCACTTAAGGGCTCACCTGAGCTCACCTGCAGAGGGCGGGGCCTTCCTGGTCTCTGCAGCAGGGAGCCAGTAAAGCAGAGGAGGGGGCAGTCTTGCACCAGCTCTTTCTGGCTCCCTCCTGAAAGTGAACAGACAGGTTCTCCAGGTGGCTGCCCAACACACGCAGGCTGAAACACACCACCCCTCCAGTGTCCTGGACAGCTGTCTTCATCGTCCAGCTCGGTGTGTGATCAGAAGCTGACAAGTGTAGGGGAATGTCATATCCTTCATGCATCCCCAAGCGTGACCTGGAGTATATGGAGGGAGGAAAGTCAGTCTCAGTGGAGGTGAAACCTGGCTGACTTTTCAAAGAGAAAGGAAAAGAGGACTGGAGACAAAGGCCAAAGGCTTTGTGTGGTTCTTGGGACAGAGGAGCCTGGCAGGCTATAGTCCACAGGGTCACAAAGAGTCGGATATGACTGAGCAACTGACACTTTGGGAAGGTAACATCTGAAACCTCATGACTTGGCCCCACCTGAGAAGGGGTCTAGACAGGTTAGGCATAGCACCGGCCAGCAGTGCCCCCAGCAATCATCACCAGATTTTGGAGAGAAGACCACCTTGCTGAGCTCCTCTCTGTACTTATGTCAGTGGTTCCAACTCTAGGAAAGTAGATATCCAGGCCCTGGCCCAACCAGAATCTCTGCAGGGAGACCCCAGGAATCTCTTTATCAGAGGTTTCATGGTTAATGCTGAAGCCCTAGAGTCCCAGCCCACACACTCCATGGCATTGGGCTAACAAAGCCTGAGGAGTCTTTAAAAATCCCCATCAACAGTTGAATTTTATCCCTGGCCATTTACCATTAGGCTTCCCAGGAGGCTCAAAGATAAAAGAATCCTCTTGCCAATGCTAGAGACACAAGAGACAGGGGTTTGATGCTTGGGTCAGGAAGACCACCTGGAGAAGGAAACAGCAACCCACTCCAGTATTCTTGCCTGAAGAAGTCAGTGGACAGAGGAGCCTGGCAGACTACAGTCCACGGGGTTGCAAGTAGTCAGACAGGTCTAAGCGACTGAGCACCAGCACAAGCATTTAACATTAACATTTAACAGAGTCCTGGAGCAGAACTCGGTGACAGCCGGTTTGCCATTGCTTCCTGGCGCCTGTTCTATCACCGTTTATTGTGTGTTTATGACCTTTATGGTGTCATTGCACTGGCTGGCCCTGCACGCCACTGCCTCTCACACTCACAAGTGCAGGATCCCAGGCCCTGTGGAGCCAGCGCCCAGCAAGCCACTCACACTTTGACACAGGGCTCAAAAGGGGGCCTTTCTGAGTTTAACTGCATGCCACCCCGCATCTGGAGGGCAGGCTTCTGGGGACAGGGCACGGCACAGTGCCCAGGGCCCTGCGGCATCTAGCTCTTACTCTGCCCGTCTCAGGCTACCTGTAGACACTGAAGCAGACCCACCCTCTGATGGAGCCTGAGACTCTTCTACAAGGGACTGGTCCTAAAAACCACTTTCCGCTTTCTCCCTTCTTGAATAAGGAAGAAAGGAATGAACAGAGGTTGAAATTCCCTGTGTTCAGGCTTGTACATGTATTCTCCCATTGGTGTGTCTCAGAACATCCCATGAAGGAGGTGATATTTTCAGCCCAATGATACGCTGGTTGCCCAAGGTTACCCTGCTAGTAGCAGCAGAGTGCAGATCCAGGCTCCAGCCTGCTGGGTGCCTTAACCAGAGGGCCTTGGACTTTGCATGGCAGGGGGATGCTCTTGTTTTGAAAACTGAAATCTCCACAGGGTCGCATGCCACAGGGCAGGAGCCATGCCAGGCCCACCCACCTCACTTAAAAACCTCGGGGTAGGGCAAGGCCACCCTCCCAAGACACCCTCTCAAGAGGATGCAGTTCACACAGAGGCCACCCCTTATCAGCTCTGGGGCTCCAAGGAAGCCTCCTCATCTACTCTCCCTCCAGCCTTGCCCTGGTGACCAGTGGGTCAGAACATTCTGGGGGCCTGGGTGGTAGGACATACTGGAGTGACTAGATGGCCCATGAAAGCCCCAGGAGTGTGAGTAGAGAGTGTGGCATCAAAACCCCTATGTTCTGGGCACACTTGGGCCTGTTTTCTGGAGACTCTATGAGTGTGGGAGGAGGGGAGTGCCTGGACCCTGAGTCTTAACATCTCAGCTGATCTCAGTCCCTCTCATAAGTGTTCCATTCCTGCCACATCCTGTTCTTCTTCCTGAATCCTCAGGATCCAAACCTGTAATGGTGCTGTGGGTGACATCTATACTTTAACAGATGCAATGTCTCGAGGTCAAGCCATGACCTCCCATCAGCGCTGTGAGTGTCACCCCCAGAGCTGAAGGTATTGCTGGTTTGCTGGGTGGGGAGAGCAGTTCCGGGGACATGATGTCACAACCTCGGGCAGCTTCACATGCAACCTGGCAGGAGGGAGCTGAGGGGAGCACCTTTACTGGCTTCTTCCCTCCAAAACTCTGTGCGGGCAGCAGGATCGGATAAAGGACGGGGCCTGGCCTGTCTCACCTGGCACAACCCTGGTCCTAATTGTTGTTCAGTCACTCAGTCTTGTCCAAGTCTTTGCGACCCCATGGACTGCAGCACGCCAGGCTTCCCTGTCCTTCACCATCTCCCAGAGCATGCTCAAACTCAGATCCATCAAGTCGGTGATGCCATCCAACCATCTCATACTGTAGTCCTAATAGCCCCCTCACACATGCATTGTCCTCGGGGCCCGGGGAACCCATTTCCCCACGGCCCACAAAGCAGCAGCACTGCTCCCTCTCTGCCTCGTCACAGCCCAGCCCTGCGTCGGGCAGGCCGCAAAGAGGGGGCACCACCCAGCCGATCTCCCAGCTGTGAAATGGACACGCCCACACCAGGCCAGGCTGTGCCCTGTGCACCCCGGCAGGTGGGGAAGCTGTTTGTGAGTGATGTTGTGGGTACCCAGACCTCACCTTCAAGGCTGGTTTACGGTGCAGTGGGCCCTTGGCCTGGGGGTGGCTCGCAGGTGGCCTGCCCACCCAGAGTCAGCTGACAAATTTCCTGGGGCCTTCGGTACAGTGGTCAGATGACCTGGCTGGGCTGTGTAATGCGTGTGCTCCGGCCTCCCTCCCCAGAGAGCTATCTGTGGCCTGGGACCTCTTCGGAAGCTAACAACACCTCGTGACCCTCAGTCCATAAACACTGTGAAGAGCCCACAGAGGCACAGAAGGCAGAGGGGCTAGATTTCGCAACAGCTTCCTCTGTGTTTCCAATTAACTGAGGAGGTGCCGCCCACAGGGAGGGGGTGGAGCCAAGGAGATGCTGTTTTCCCTCTATCCTCTGTGTTGTTTGTGAGCACTTTCCTAGGAAAGAGCCACTTCTCAGGAAGGAATGGCCCCTCCTCTGAGATCTCATTTCATCCTGGCTGCCCTCCCCAACCTCAGATCTCAGTCCTCCAGGTCCCTGCCTGCCCAGCCTGCCCTGGACAGGCATCCAAAGACACTCAAACGTTGTCCCCAGGCCCAGAAGAGATGCCCCGCTGCTGGGCCAGCCTCTCAGAGGTGCCACCGGATCTGAGAGCCTGTGCCGGGTGAGCGGCCTCAGACTCAGCCCAAGGAAATGGTAAACAGGATCACAACAGGGAGAGATCCCTCCAGGACTGCGGGTCGTTACACGGTGTGCAGCCAGCAAGAGCGGACAGGGCCGGCTTGCCATCCAGCTAAGCCGGGAGAGACAGTGGGACCAGGAGCGGCTGCACCTTCCCTTTGCTCAAGCAAGAGAGCTACTCCAGAAAGTAGTAACACTGACTCCATGCTGTGCACGTGTCCAGGAGGTGGCCGGTGCTCTGTGCTTGCAGGTTTACGCATGACTGCTCTGCTGGCTGCAGGGCTGTGTCCCTCCCCCGTGCACCTGGGGCGGGTTCCCAGTCCTGGCCCTGATGTTTTAATCTACGGAATGCAAAGCCTCCTAGGCACCAAAGATGAGAGGGTTCAGTGGCTTCACACTGCAGCAGCTGCTTGCAAACTCCAAAATGCAAGCAGGATCCTTCCTCAGCAGCCAGGAGGCCAGGACATGCTGCACTGGAGAATATTTGGGCCCTGAGAACCAGCCTGCCACCTGTAACCACCTCGGTGCATGAGCCAGGCACGGCGTCTCACTAAAGGAGAAAAGTATAACCTTTGAGGGGCTTCCTTGATGGCTTGGTGGTAAAGAATCTACCTGCAATGCAGACTCGGTTTCGATCCCTGGGTGGGAAAGAGCCCCTGGAGGAGGGCATGGCAACCTACTCCAGGATTCTTGCCTCCTCCTCAGGAGGAGCCTGGCCACCATGGACTCACAAAGAGCTGGACACGACTGAAGCAACTAAGCAGCACGCGTGCATAATCTTTTAGACGTTTCCCTTGGAACACATATTACTCAAATATGCACCTCAAACCCAAGTATACGAAATGCTTTCGGACTCTGTGGGAGAAAGCGAGGTTGGGATGATCTGAGAGAATAGCACTGAAACATGTATATTATATGTGAAATAGATTGCCAGTCCAGGCTCGATGCATGAGACAGGGTGCTGAGGGATCCCTCAGGGGAGGAAGGTGGGAGGAAGGTTCAGGATGGGGAACACATGTACACTCATGGCTGATTCATGTGAATGTATGGCAAAAAACCACCACAATACTGTAAAGTAATTAGCCTCCAATTAAAATAAAGACATTATAAATAAATAAATGCTCTACCCTAAATCCAGCAGCAAGCGTAAAAGGCAATGTAGGGAGAGGCCGTCTCCTACTCTGCCACTTCCTCCTGGGCTGAATTTCTAATACTTAAAGGTTCCTGTCTGCAGGACAGTACCTCTCTGTCAGGTGGGGGTGGGGCTTAATCTCCATCAAAAAAGACATTGTCTTTATAAAGAAGATAAGACTATGCACAATGCAACCTCATCGATTTTCCTTTGTGAGGGGGATAATTCCATTAAAGAGTAACCCAGTGGTTACTCTTTAACCACTGGTGGTCCAGTGGCTAAGACTCCATGCTCCCAGTGCAGGGGGCCCGGGTTTGAGCCCTGGTCAGGGAGCTAGATCCCATGTGCTTCAACTAAGAGTTCAAAATGCCGCAACTAAGACCCTATGCAGCCAAATAAATAAAAATAAATACTGGAAAAAAAAAGAAGAACCCCAACGTGGTTTGCCTGAAGTCCAGGAGATGTATAAGGCATCACAGGAGCCTCACAGGTGTCTTTGTGGAGGGAAATGTCATTGCATTAAAAGTCTGTGGCTGTCACCCTCAGCTTCTCCTCCTCAAGTGTTTCTCCCCACCCTCCCAACACCTGGCCGTCAGCCAGCTGCAGTGACACAGAGGGATCCCTTCTCTCGTCTCCCAAGCCTGCAAGCCTGTCTCAGTGTGGGGGGCCTGGGAGGGCAGAGAGAGGCTTTACCACACACCCCGATCCCTCTGTGAGGAGCTCAGGCTGTTTGAAAGAGGGGCAGCTGATGGGAGTCAGTGAGGGCATCACGCCGACAGGATGAGGACCTCAGCTAGGGGTCGGCTGGGACCCCTCAGGAGGGAGAGGATGGCAGCCCAGAGAGGGGCTCCTGTCCTCAGGAGGTGGCCATGCACATAGGGTGATGGACCAGCACTGGGGAGCCCTTTGTAGGCACACAGCTCCCGTCTCCTGCACCCCACCTGTGGGCAGCCACAGCTCACAACCAGCCCCGCCCAAGGTCTGGGCCAAGGTCAGGGTAACCATGTTACAAAGGCCAAACCTCCACGGCATTTTCATGGAGCTGGACTGAATTCCACATGGGCACAGGGTCCGTGGTCTGAGGAACCTCCAGGGTGAGCAAAGGGGGCTTGGATAACTGTCAGATACTTGGAAAAGCAAGGACAGACATTCTAAGACAGGGAACAGAAGACTCAGATGCCACAGCCCAAAGGGAGGAGACTCACATGGATATAGCAAGACCAGCCAGGGTGGCTTCAGCTCCTTGGTCAAGTGGCCTTGGCACAGAGCACTCACAGGAGAAGATGACCCTCCAGGTGGACCAGCCCCTGGGCTGGCTCCAAGGCATGCTGTCAATCCGTTCAATTCATTTTCTTCCAAGAAGGACACCTCCAATTATTCTAGAAGGAAGTGGTTCTGCGTCTGCTTCTCTGCACAGAAGACTTCCTGCTCCTCAGGTTCTTAATTAGAACCACTGACTGTGGGGCCCGGCTCTTTCCCTGTGCTTCCAGACATGGGCTGACCAGGTCGCCAGATGTCAGCATCCGTAGTTCAGGGAGAGGCTTGGTGCTGACCCTGAGGAAGTCCAGTCCACAGTCATCGTGGCCTGTGCAGCGTAGGACAGCTGCCGCTGTGCTGGAGAACACACAGGAAGGGTGTCTGCTGCTGGTGGTCCCCCCGGACACACAAGGCTCATGCTGCTGCAGTAGGAGGTGCAGGGCACAAAGTCCATTCTCTCTTTCTTGAGAATGTCCTTGGCAGAATGTCCCAGGTGTCCCTGTCTTCCAAGTTTCTTCCCAGCCTGCATCCACCAACATCTCAACATCACTGGGATGGCAGGAGGGAGGTGGTAGCGAGAAGGATGATGGGCTGGGCCTTGCAACTTTCACCTCCTCTCTTGGAAACTACTTATTCTGGAAGAGTCCATGGAGGAAGTCCAAAGACCCTGCAGGAATCACATGTGGGTGCTCTGGTCAGCACTGCCATCAAGACCCTGGATATGTGAGCAATGTGGTCTTGGATGCCCTGGACCAGCTCACTCACCAGAAGGGTATCACCTACCTCCTTCCACGCTAGGGGGAGGATGGGACCTGACAAGCCCTACCCTGCCCTGACTCCTGACCTACACAATCAGGGCTATAATAAAATGATTGCTGTTTTGAATCTCCAAATGCAGGGTAGTGGGTATGTGGCAATAGATCAGCAGGACAGAAACCTCTGTCTCACTTTCAATCATCTCCACAAATGTATCCCCATCTACCTGCAGCACCAAGCATAGTCACGGAGGTGGCCGCGACACTGTCCATGTGTAAGGCCAGTGATCACAGGGCAGCATCCAGGGGCACACGTCCTTGTGAAAGCAAAGCTACCTGCTGCAATGACAAGTCGGGTGTACAGATGCACGTTTTATATACCCACCTGACCTCCAGTCAGGCCAATCTGCTTGTGCAAAAAGGCATTATTAATAAACACAGACATGCAACTAACTGCAGACATCTAGAGAGGCCTTAACAGGTCCCAGGCGCTGCTTCCAGTTTGCCTGTGGAGAGCTGTTTTCCACTCCAGCAGAACCCTCTGTCTTCATTATTGTACACTGTATTGTTGTTCAGTTGCTAAGTTGTGTCTGACCTTTTGCAACCCCATAGACTGCAGCATGCCAGGCCTCCCTGTCTCTCACTATCTCCTGGAATTCATAAAAGTTTGACATGTTCCTTTATCATGAAAATATGATCAAGTTAAATTATTTTTAAATGTCCTTATGGGTCAGGCACCTGTTGAAAACACAGGACAATGCAAAGGGCTGAGGAGGGAGGGGCTGAGGAGGTGGCCTGCATGGAGCAGAGCCAGTGAGAAGCCAACAGGCAGCAGCGATGTGCAGGCCCCTCACTGCGGAACGGCCGGGGTGGAGGGCAGGGGCACTGGAGGACAGAGGATAAGGAACTGGGGGCACGGAGGGGATGGGGAGAGAAACAGGCCACTGCTAAACCCCAAAGGAGCAGGGAGGGGGTGGAGAAGATGCATTTCGGGCCTGTCTCTTCTCAGTTTGTACAGTGTTCAGTTCAGTTCAGTTCAATAGCTTAGTCGTGTCCGACTCTTTGCGACCCCATGAATCGCAGCACACCAGGCCTCTCTGTCCATCACCATCTCCCAGAGTTCACTCAAACTCATGTGCATGGAGTCGGTGATGCCCTCCAGCCATCTCATCCTCTATCATCCCCTTCTCCTCCTGCCCCCAATCCCTCCCAGCATCAGGGTCTTTTCCAATGAGTCAACTCATCACATGAGGTGGCCAAAGTACTGGAGTTTCACCCTCAGCATCAGTCCTTCCAATGAACACCAGGTCTCCTTTAGGATGGACTGGTTGGATCTCCCTGCAGTCCAAGGGACTCTCAAGAGTCTTCTCCAACACCACAGTTCAAAAGCATCAATTCTTCAGTGCTCAGCTTTCTTCACAGTTCAACTCTCACATCCGTACATGATCACTGGAAAAACCATAGCCTTGACTATAGATGGACCTTTGTTGGCAAAGTAATGTCTTTGCTTTTCAATTATGCCATCTAGGTTGCCATAACTTTCCTTCCAAGAAGTAAGTGTCTTTTAATTTCATGGCTGAAATCACCATCTTCAGTGATTTTGAAGCCCCCAAAATAAAATCTGACACGTTTTCCATTGTTTCTCCATCTATTTTCAATGAAGTGATGGGACCAGATGCCATGATCTTCGTTTTCTGAATGTTGAGCTTTAAGCTAGCTTTTTCACTCTCCTCTTTCACTTTCATCAAGAGGCTCTTTAGTTCCTCTTCACTTTCTGCCATAAGGGTGTTGTCATCTTCATATCTGAGGTGATTGATATTTCTCCCAGCAATCTTGATTCCAGCTTGTGTTTCTTCCAGTNTGGGAAGGTAACATCTGAAACCTCATGACTTGGCCCCACCTGAGAAGGGGTCTAGACAGGTTAGGCATAGCACCGGCCAGCAGTGCCCCCAGCAATCATCACCAGATTTTGGAGAGAAGACCACCTTGCTGAGCTCCTCTCTGTACTTATGTCAGTGGTTCCAACTCTAGGAAAGTAGATATCCAGGCCCTGGCCCGACCAGAATCTCTGCAGGGAGACCCCAGGAATCTCTTTATCAGAGGTTTCATGGTTAATGCTGAAGCCCTAGAGTCCCAGCCCACACACTCCATGGCATTGGGCTAACAAAGCCTGAGGAGTCTTTAAAAATCCCCATCAACAGTTGAATTTTATCCCTGGCCATTTACCATTAGACTTCCCAGGAGGCTCAAAGATAAAAGAATCCTCTTGCCAATGCTAGAGACACAAGAGACAGGGGTTTGATGCTTGGGTCAGGAAGACCACCTGGAGAAGGAAACAGCAACCCACTCCAGTATTCTTGCCTGAAGAAGTCAGTGGACAGAGGAGCCTGGCAGACTACAGTCCACGGGGTTGCAAGTAGTCAGACAGGTCTAAGCGACTGAGCACCAGCACAAGCATTTAACATTAACATTTAACAGAGTCCTGGAGCAGAACTCGGTGACAGCCGGTTTGCCATTGCTTCCTGGCGCCTGTTCTATCACCGTTTATTGTGTGTTTATGACCTTTATGGTGTCATTGCACTGGCTGGCCCTGCACGCCACTGCCTCTCACACTCACAAGTGCAGGATCCCAGGCCCTGTGGAGCCAGCGCCCAGCAAGCCACTCACACTTTGACACAGGGCTCAAAAGGGGGCCTTTCTGAGTTTAACTGCATGCCACCCCGCATCTGGAGGGCAGGCTTCTGGGGACAGGGCACGGCACAGTGCCCAGGGCCCTGCGGCATCTAGCTCTTACTCTGCCCGTCTCAGGCTACCTGTAGACACTGAAGCAGACCCACCCTCTGATGGAGTCTGAGACTCTTCTACAAGGGACTGGTCCTAAAAACCACTTTCCGCTTTCTCCCTTCTTGAATAAGGAAGAAAGGAATGAACAGAGGTTGAAATTCCCTGTGTTCAGGCTTGTACATGTATTCTCCCATTGGTGTGTCTCAGAACATCCCATGAAGGAGGTGATATTTTCAGCCCAATGATACGCTGGTTGCCCAAGGTTACCCTGCTAGTAGCAGCAGAGTGCAGATCCAGGCTCCAGCCTGCCGGGTGCCTTAACCAGAGGGCCTTGGACTTTGCATGGCAGGGGGATGCTCTTGTTTTGAAAACTGAAATCTCCACAGGGTCGCATGCCACAGGGCAGGAGCCATGCCAGGCCCACCCACCTCACTTAAAAACCTCGGGGTAGGGCAAGGCCACCCTCCCAAGACACCCTCTCAAGAGGATGCAGTTCACACAGAGGCCACCCCTTATCAGCTCTGGGGCTCCAAGGAAGCCTCCTCATCTACTCTCCCTCCAGCCTTGCCCTGGTGACCAGTGGGTCAGAACATTCTGGGGGCCTGGGTGGTAGGACATACTGGAGTGACTAGATGGCCCATGAAAGCCCCAGGAGTGTGAGTAGAGAGTGTGACATCAAAACCCCTATGTTCTGGGCACACTTGGGCCTGTTTTCTGGAGACTCTATGAGTGTGGGAGGAGGGGAGTGCCTGGACCCTGAGTCTTAACATCTCAGCTGATCTCAGTCCCTCTCATAAGTGTTCCATTCCTGCCACATCCTGTTCTTCTTCCTGAACCCTCAGGATCCAAACCTGTAATGGTGCTGTGGGTGACATCTATACTTTAACAGATGCAATGTCTCGAGGTCAAGCCATGACCTCCCATCAGCGCTGTGAGTGTCACCCCCAGAGCTGAAGGTATTGCTGGTTTGCTGGGTGGGGAGAGCAGTTCCGGGGACATGATGTCACAACCTCGGGCAGCTTCACATGCAACCTGGCAGGAGGGAGCTGAGGGGAGCACCTTTACTGGCTTCTTCCCTCCAAAACTCTGTGCGGGCAGCAGGATCGGATAAAGGACGGGGCCTGGCCTGTCTCACCTGGCACAACCCTGGTCCTAATTGTTGTTCAGTCACTCAGTCTTGTCCAAGTCTTTGCGACCCCATGGACTGCAGCACGCCAGGCTTCCCTGTCCTTCACCATCTCCCAGAGCATGCTCAAACTCAGATCCATCAAGTCGGTGATGCCATCCAACCATCTCATACTGTAGTCCTAATAGCCCCCTCACACATGCATTGTCCTCGGGGCCCGGGGAACCCATTTCCCCACGGCCCACAAAGCAGCAGCACTGCTCCCTCTCTGCCTCGTCACAGCCCAGCCCTGCGTCGGGCAGGCCGCAAAGAGGGGGCACCACCCAGCCGATCTCCCAGCTGTGAAATGGACACGCCCACACCAGGCCAGGCTGTGCCCTGTGCACCCCGGCAGGTGGGGAAGCTGTTTGTGAGTGATGTTGTGGGTACCCAGACCTCACCTTCAAGGCTGGTTTACGGTGCAGTGGGCCCTTGGCCTGGGGGTGGCTCGCAGGTGGCCTGCCCACCCAGAGTCAGCTGACAAATTTCCTGGGGCCTTCGGTACAGTGGTCAGATGACCTGGCTGGGCTGTGTAATGCGTGTGCTCCGGCCTCCCTCCCCAGAGAGCTATCTGTGGCCTGGGACCTCTTCGGAAGCTAACAACACCTCGTGACCCTCAGTCCATAAACACTGTGAAGAGCCCACAGAGGCACAGATGGCAGAGGGGCTAGATTTCGCAACAGCTTCCTCTGTGTTTCCAATTAACTGAGGAGGTGCCGCCCACAGGGAGGGGGTGGAGCCAAGGAGATGCTGTTTTCCCTCTATCCTCTGTGTTGTTTGTGAGCACTTTCCTAGGAAAGAGCCACTTCTCAGGAAGGAATGGCCCCTCCTCTGAGATCTCATTTCATCCTGGCTGCCCTCCCCAACCTCAGATCTCAGTCCTCCAGGTCCCTGCCTGCCCAGCCTGCCCTGGACAGGCATTCAAAGACACTCAAACGTTGTCCCCAAGCCCAGAAGGGATGCCCCGCTGCTGGGCCAGCCTCTCAGAGGTGCCACCGGATCTGAGAGCCTGTGCCAGGTGAGCGGCCTCAGACTCAGCCCAAGGAAATGGTAAACAGGATCACAACAGGGAGAGATCCCTCCAGGACTGCGGGTCGTTACACGGTGTGCAGCCAGCAAGAGCGGACAGGGCCGGCTTGCCATCCAGCTAAGCCGGGAGAGACAGTGAGACCAGGAGCGGCTGCACCTTCCCTTTGCTCAAGCAAGAGAGCTACTCCAGAAAGTAGTAACACTGACTCCATGCTGTGCACGTGTCCAGGAGGTGGCCGGTGCTCTGTGCTTGCAGGTTTACCCATGACTGCTCTGCTCGCTGCAGGGCTGTGTCCCTCCCCCGTGCACCTGGGGCAGGTTCCCAGTCCTGGCCCTGATGTTTTAATCTACGGAATGCAAAGCCTCCTAGGCACCAAAGATGAGAGGTTTCAGTGGCTTCACACTGCAGCAGCTGCTTGCAAACTCCAAAACGCAAGCAGGATCCTTCCTCAGCAGCCAGGAGGCCAGGACATGCTGCACTGGAGAATATTTGGGCCCTGAGAACCAGCCTGCCACCTGTAACCACCTCGGTGCATGAGCCAGGCACAGGGTCTCACTAAAGGAGAAAAGTATAACCTTTGAGGGGCTTCCTTGATGGCTTGGTGGTAAAGAATCTACCTGCAATGCAGACTCGGTTTCGATCCCTGGGTGGGAAAGAGCCCCTGGAGGAGGGCATGACAACCTACTCCAGGATTCTTGCCTCCTCCTCAGGAGGAGCCTGGCCACCATGGACTCACAAAGAGCTGGACACGACTGAAGCAACTAAGCAGCACGCGTGCATAATCTTTTAGACGTTTCCCTTGGAACACATATTACTCAAATATGCACCTCTAACCCAAGTATACGAAATGCTTTCGGACTCTGTGGGAGAAAGCGAGGTTGGGATGATCTGAGAGAATAGCACTGAAACATGTATATTATATGTGAAATAGATTGCCAGTCCAGGCTCGATGCATGAGACAGGGTGCTGAGGGATCCCTCAGGGGAGGAAGGTGGGAGGAAGGTTCAGGATGGGGAACACATGTACACTCATGGCTGATTCATGTGAATGTATGGCAAAAAACCACCACAATACTGTAAAGTAATTAGCCTCCAATTAAAATAAAGACATTATAAATAAATAAATGCTCTACCCTAAATCCAGCAGCAAGCGTAAAAGGCAATGTAGGGAGAGGCCGTCTCCTACTCTGCCACTTCCTCCTGGGCTGAATTTCTAATACTTAAAGGTTCCTGTCTGCAGGACAGTACCTCTCTGTCAGGTGGGGGTGGGGCTTAATCTCCATCAAAAAAGACATTGTCTTTATAAAGAAGATAAGACTATGCACAATGCAACCTCATCGATTTTCCTTTGTGAGGGGGATAATTCCATTAAAGAGTAACCCAGTGGTTACTCTTTAACCACTGGTGGTCCAGTGGCTAAGACTCCATGCTCCCAGTGCAGGGGGCCCGGGTTTGAGCCCTGGTCAGGGAGCTAGATCCCATGTGCTTCAACTAAGAGTTCAAAATGCCGCAACTAAGACCCTATGCAGCCAAATAAATAAAAATAAATACTGGAAAAAAAAAGAAGAACCCCAACGTGGTTTGCCTGAAGTCCAGGAGATGTATAAGGCATCACAGGAGCCTCACAGGTGTCTTTGTGGAGGGAAATGTCATTGCATTAAAAGTCTGTGGCTGTCACCCTCAGCTTCTCCTCCTCAAGTGTTTCTCCCCACCCTCCCAACACCTGGCCGTCAGCCAGCTGCAGTGACACAGAGGGATCCCTTCTCTCGTCTCCCAAGCCTGCAAGCCTGTCTCAGTGTGGGGGGCCTGGGAGGGCAGAGAGAGGCTTTACCACACACCCCGATCCCTCTGTGAGGAGCTCAGGCTGTTTGAAAGAGGGGCAGCTGATGGGAGTCAGTGAGGGCATCACGCCAACAGGATGAGGACCTCAGCTAGGGGTCGGCTGGGACCCCTCAGAAGGGAGAGGATGGCAGCCCAGAAAGGGGCTCCTGTCCTCAGGAGGTGGCCATGCACATAGGGTGATGGACCAGCACTGGGGAGCCCTTTGTAGGCACACAGCTCCCGTCTCCTGCACCCCACCTGTGGGCAACCACAGCTCACAACCAGCCCCGCCCAAGGTCTGGGCCAAGGTCAGGGTAACCATGTTACAAAGGCCAAACCTCCACGGCATTTTCATGGAGCTGGACTGAATTCCACATGGGCACAGGGTCCGTGGTCTGAGGAACCTCCAGGGTGAGCAAAGGGGGCTTGGATAACTGTCAGATACTTGGAAAAGCAAGGACAGACATTCTAAGACAGGGAACAGAAGACTCAGATGCCACAGCCCAAAGGGAGGAGACTCACATGGATATAGCAAGACCAGCCAGGGTGGCTTCAGCTCCTTGGTCAAGTGGCCTTGGCACAGAGCACTCACAGGAGAAGATGACCCTCCAGGTGGACCAGCCCCTGGGCTGGCTCCAAGGCATGCTGTCAATCCGTTCAATTCATTTTCTTCCAAGAAGGACACCTCCAATTATTCTAGAAGGAAGTGGTTCTGCGTCTGCTTCTCTGCACAGAAGACTTCCTGCTCCTCAGGTTCTTAATTAGAACCACTGACTGTGGGGCCCGGCTCTTTCCCTGTGCTTCCAGACATGGGCTGACCAGGTCGCCAGATGTCAGCATCCGTAGTTCAGGGAGAGGCTTGGTGCTGACCCTGAGGAAGTCCAGTCCACAGTCATCGTGGCCTGTGCAGCGTAGGACAGCTGCCGCTGTGCTGGAGAACACACAGGAAGGGTGTCTGCTGCTGGTGGTCCCCCCGGACACACAAGGCTCATGCTGCTGCAGTAGGAGGTGCAGGGCACAAAGTCCATTCTCTCTTTCTTGAGAATGTCCTTGGCAGAATGTCCCAGGTGTCCCTGTCTTCCAAGTTTCTTCCCAGCCTGCATCCACCAACATCTCAACATCACTGGGATGGCAGGAGGGAGGTGGTAGCGAGAAGGATGATGGGCTGGGCCTTGCAACTTTCACCTCCTCTCTTGGAAACTACTTATTCTGGAAGAGTCCATGGAGGAAGTCCAAAGACCCTGCAGGAATCACATGTGGGTGCTCTGGTCAGCACTGCCATCAAGACCCTGGATATGTGAGCAATGTGGTCTTGGATGCCCTGGACCAGCTCACTCACCAGAAGGGTATCACCTACCTCCTTCCACGCTAGGGGGAGGATGGGACCTGACAAGCCCTACCCTGCCCTGACTCCTGACCTACACAATCAGGGCTATAATAAAATGATTGCTGTTTTGAATCTCCAAATGCAGGGTAGTGGGTATGTGGCAATAGATCACCAGGACAGAAACCTCTGTCTCACTTTCAATCATCTCCACAAATGTATCCCCATCTACCTGCAGCACCAAGCATAGTCACGGAGGTGGCCGCGACACTGTCCATGTGTAAGGCCAGTGATCACAGGGCAGCATCCAGGGGCACACGTCCTTGTGAAAGCAAAGCTACCTGCTGCAATGACAAGTCGGGTGTACAGATGCACGTTTTATATACCCACCTGACCTCCAGTCAGGCCAATCTGCTTGTGCAAAAAGGCATTATTAATAAACACAGACATGCAACTAACTGCAGACATCTAGAGAGGCCTTAACAGGTCCCAGGCGCTGCTTCCAGTTTGCCTGTGGAGAGCTGTTTTCCACTCCAGCAGAACCCTCTGTCTTCATTATTGTACACTGTATTGTTGTTCAGTTGCTAAGTTGTGTCTGACCTTTTGCAACCCCATAGACTGCAGCATGCCAGGCCTCCCTGTCTCTCACTATCTCCTGGAATTCATAAAAGTTTGACATGTTCCTTTATCATGAAAATATGATCAAGTTAAATTATTTTTAAATGTCCTTATGGGTCAGGCACCTGTTGAAAACACAGGACAATGCAAAGGGCTGAGGAGGGAGGGGCTGAGGAGGTGGCCTGCATGGAGCAGAGCCAGTGAGAAGCCAACAGGCAGCAGCGATGTGCAGGCCCCTCACTGCGGAACGGCCGGGGTGGAGGGCAGGGGCACTGGAGGACAGAGGATAAGGAACTGGGGGCACGGAGGGGATGGGGAGAGAAACAGGCCACTGCTAAACCCCAAAGGAGCAGGGAGGGGGTGGAGAAGATGCATTTCGGGCCTGTCTCTTCTCAGTTTGTACAGTGTTCAGTTCAGTTCAGTTCAATAGCTTAGTCGTGTCCGACTCTTTGCGACCCCATGAATCGCAGCACACCAGGCCTCTCTGTCCATCACCATCTCCCAGAGTTCACTCAAACTCATGTGCATGGAGTCGGTGATGCCCTCCAGCCATCTCATCCTCTATCATCCCCTTCTCCTCCTGCCCCCAATCCCTCCCAGCATCAGGGTCTTTTCCAATGAGTCAACTCATCACATGAGGTGGCCAAAGTACTGGAGTTTCACCCTCAGCATCAGTCCTTCCAATGAACACCAGGTCTCCTTTAGGATGGACTGGTTGGATCTCCCTGCAGTCCAAGGGACTCTCAAGAGTCTTCTCCAACACCACAGTTCAAAAGCATCAATTCTTCAGTGCTCAGCTTTCTTCACAGTTCAACTCTCACATCCGTACATGATCACTGGAAAAACCATAGCCTTGACTATAGATGGACCTTTGTTGGCAAAGTAATGTCTTTGCTTTTCAATTATGCCATCTAGGTTGCCATAACTTTCCTTCCAAGAAGTAAGTGTCTTTTAATTTCATGGCTGAAATCACCATCTTCAGTGATTTTGAAGCCCCAAAAATAAAATCTGACACGTTTTCCATTGTTTCTCCATCTATTTTCAATGAAGTGATGGGACCAGATGCCATGATCTTCGTTTTCTGAATGTTGAGCTTTAAGCTAGCTTTTTCACTCTCCTCTTTCACTTTCATCAAGAGGCTCTTTAGTTCCTCTTCACTTTCTGCCATAAGGGTGTTGTCATCTTCATATCTGAGGTGATTGATATTTCTCCCAGCAATCTTGATTCCAGCTTGTGTTTCTTCCAGTCCAGCGTTTCTCATGATGTACTCTGCATAGAAGTTAAATAAGCAGGGTGACAATATACAGCCTTGACATACTCCTTTTCCTATTTGGAACCAGTCTGTTGTTCCCTGTCCAGTTCTAACTGTTGCTTCCTGACCTGCATACAGATTTCTCAAGAGGCAGGTCAGGTCGTCTGGTATTCCCAGCTCTTTCAGAATTTTCCACAGTTGATTGTGATTGACACAGTCAAAGGCTTTGGCATAGTCAATAAAGCAGAAATAGATGTTTTTCTGGAACTCTCTTGCTTTCTCCATGATCCAGCGGATGTTGGCAATATGATCTCTGGTTCCTCTGCCCTTTCTAAAACCAGCTTGAACATCTGAAATTTCATGGCACATGTATTGCTGAAGCCTGGCTTGGAGAATTTTGAGCATCACTTTACTAGCATGTGAGATGAATGCGATTGTGCGGTAGTTTGAGCATTCTTTGGCATTGCCTTTCTGTGGGATTGGAATGAAAACTGATCTTTCCCAGTCCTGCGGCCACTGC
>SJYW01047181.1:193697-211794 GCA_006410735.1 Raphicerus campestris
GGGAGGGTGCTTCGGCATGGGGAGATCGTGTACACCTGTGGATGATTCATGTAGATGTATGGCAAAACCAATACAGTACTGTAAAATAAAATCAAGTATTTAAAAAAAAAAAAAGCTCAAGATTCAGAAAACAAAAAATAAAATAAAAATAAATAAATAAATAAATAAATAAAATTTGAAAAGGGCACTCTTGAAGGAGGCATGTGGTGGGCACACGTTGCAGGAACCCCCCCCCCCCAGTGCTACAGAGTCTGTCACTCGCAGTGGCGTCCCCTCGGCCCATCATGGGTCCCACCATTGGCTGTCATTCTCCGAGCGTTCAGTGTGTCGGGAGGACAGGCAACACATTCAAACATCCCTGCTTGTTATAATGCAGAAAACAGAAAGCACAAGTTCAAATGCCAGGCCTTCAGCAAAAGACCAGGCTCACACAGCCACCTGTCATTCATTTCATTGCTAATCAGAGCTACTCATTAGTACACCCATTATGCAGATGGACAAATGGAACCTCAAGGCACAAGCAGTTTGGCCAAAGTCAAATGGCTGATTCTAGAAAATGAAGCCAGAGAGTTGTTATTTAGTTGCTCACTCATGTCCAACTCTTTGTAACCCTGTGGACTGCAGTACGCCAGGCTTCCTTGTCCCTCACTATCTCCTAGAGTTTGTTCAGCTCATGTGCATTGAGTCGGTGATGCCATCCAACCATCTCATCCTCTTGTTAACCCTTCTCCTTATGCCTCAATCTTTCTGAGCATTAAGGTTTTTTCCCAATGAGTCAGTTCTTCTCATCAGAGAGATACAACTCTAAAAGTCATAATCTCTCCACCCTGAGATGTTCCCCTTTTACAAAAACATCTTACCCACTCTGTGTTTCCAATTTGGAGACCCACAGGCATGGAGTTGAGCTCGATATGCTAACAGAAAACCTAGACCCCATCACTGCTCCTCCAGCTCCTGTCTGTGCAGTCTTGGGTGGTGCTATGAGTCTCTGAGTGGACTCTGAGCCTGTTTCTTCTTCTGCCAGATGGGTATGCTGATGCCAGCGAGCTGGGTTTGAGGATTCACTGCATGACATGCACCACAATGCTGCATTGATGGATGCATTTGGCAGGTATATTTACCTGTTTTCCAGTAACTCCCTGAGCTCAGGAGAGAAGCACTGCTGAGATGACTGTGGTCAGAGGCCTGGTTTCCTGGGGCTGCTCTAACAAAGCACTACTAACTGGTGTGCTTGAGCAATAGAAGTGTATCATCTCACAGTTTTGGAGTCCGGAAATCAGAAACCAAGGTGTTGGCAAGCACCTTGCAAGATTCTGGGTGGAATCCTTTCTTGCCTCTCCCAGCTTCTGATGGTGGCTCGTAGATGCACCACTCCCATCTCTACCTCTCCTCTCACATGGCCATCTTCCCTGTGTGTCTCTCTCTTCCTCTTTTTATAAAGACTCCAGGCAAAATGGATTAGGACCCACTCTAAGGCCCTCATCTTAACCTGACTGCATCCTCTAAGATCCTTCTTTGGGGTCCCTGGAATGAATCCAACACTTATGTGTGGTTTCTCCATACTGGTGAGCAATACTTAGATGCCAGCAGGGGGTCCAAGACTTCAACTCAATTCTAACACTATTGACCCAGCAATAGCATCAGATTCCACAGGTAAAATGCTCCAACCCACAAGTCCACTGTCCTCTTCAGATGCTAGCCACAAACCCAGGTTGTTACCTACACTTCCCCTCTGTGTGTGCTTGCCTTCTACTATAAATCAGAGCTTCCCACAAGCCCCCACCCACTTCCTCGATTCAATTAATGTGCTAGAATGACTCACAGAACTCAAGAAAATCTATTTCTTCAACAGATTACTATTTATTATAAAAGGATATTAAAAGATATGCATCAACAGTCAGATGAAGAGATTCATAGGCTGAGATTTTGAACAGAGAGAGGTCTCTGTCCACACAGAGATTGGGGCCCAACTCAGTGGCACACAGAAACTTTCTGAAATGGTCAAAAATCTGTCCTTTGAGGGTTTGTGGAGGCTTCACTACATTATCAAGATTATCTAAATCCCTGGTCAGTGGGAATTGATTCAACCTCCTCTCCCCTCCCTGGAAATCAAGAGGTGGGACTGAAATTCCAGCCCTTTAATCACAAGATTGGTTCTCCTGGCAATCAGCCCCCCTATTTAGCTGCTGGTAAAATCACTTCATCCATGTGACAAAAGACAGTTTTATCACTCTCTACATTTAAGAAATTCCAAGGGTTTATGAGCTGTGAGCAAGGAACTGTGGAGCACAGCCAAATATATATTTCCTATAAATCTCAATGTTGTTGTTCTTTCAGAGTCACATTCTACGACTCTCTACAGCCCCATGGACTGCAGCACNAATGACTCACAGAACTCAAGAAAATCTATTTCTTCAACAGATTACTATTTATTATAAAAGGATATTAAAAGATATGCATCAACAGTCAGATGAAGAGATTCATAGGCTGAGATTTTGAACAGAGAGAGGTCTCTGTCCACACAGAGATTGGGGCCCAACTCAGTGGCACACAGAAACTTTCTGAAATGGTCAAAAATCTGTCCTTTGAGGGTTTGTGGAGGCTTCACTACATTATCAAGATTATCTAAATCCCTGGTCAGTGGGAATTGATTCAACCTCCTCTCCCCTCCCTGGAAATCAAGAGGTGGGACTGAAATTCCAGCCCTTTAATCACAAGATTGGTTCTCCTGGCAATCAGCCCCCCTATTTAGCTGCTGGTAAAATCACTTCATCCATGTGACAAAAGACAGTTTTATCACTCTCTACATTTAAGAAATTCCAAGGGTTTATGAGCTGTGAGCAAGGAACTGTGGAGCACAGCCAAATATATATTTCCTATAAATCTCAATGTTGTTGTTCTTTCAGAGTCACATTCTACGACTCTCTACAGCCCCATGGACTGCAGCACACCAGGCTTCCCTGACCTTCACTGTCTCCCAGAGCTTGCTCAAACTCATGTCCATTGAGTCAATGATGCCATCCAACCATCTCATCCTCCTTCTCCTCTTGCCCTCAGTCTTTCCCAGCATCAGGGTCTTTTCTAATGAGTCAGTCCTTCGCATCAGGTTGCCAAAGTATTGTAGTGGCAACTTCAGCATCTGTCCTTCCAATGCATATTCAAAGTTGATTTCCTTCAGGATTGACTGGCTGATCTCCTTGCAGCCCAAGGGACTCTCAAAAGTCTTCTCCAACACCGCAGTTCAAAAGCATCAATTCTTTGGCTCTTGGCCTTCATTATGGTCCAACTCTCACATCCATACGTGACTGCTGGAAAAGCCATAGCTTTGACTATACAGACCTTTGTCAGCAAAGCAATGTCTCTGCTTTTTAATACTCTAAGTTTATCTCACTTTCTTTCCAAGGAGCAAGCATCTTTTAATTTCATGGTTGCAGTCATCAGCAGCAGTGATTTTGGAGCCCAAGAAAATAAAATCTGTCACTGTTTCCATTTTTTCCCCTCCTATTTGCCATTAAGTGATAGTACTGGATGCCCCCACGTGAACCATCAACAGGTTGTCTTGCGCTTGGTGATGGGCTTGGCACTGCTCCTTACTGATGCTCCCCAGTGCCTAGAGGGCTTGGCTGCAGCCTTAGTGGGCTTGCACTGAGTCTGCACACCTCCCTCTGACCAACTCTACTGTTTTCTGCTCCCTTCTATGTTATCAATCACAGGACTCCCCAGGATTCTCCTCCTGGGAGCAGGTCTCCCTGGGACACGACCTGCATTCTGTCCTCCCTGCCAGAGTATTTTGCAAGCATTTTACTTCTCATGATCTCAGATAAGACCTGGCCCTTGAACCCACCCACCTTCACTCTAATCCTCCCTCAGGCAGAAGTTTACAAAAACCTTTAATCAAACACTGGCCCGGATCAACATGGACTAAATTTTCTCGACCTTTGCTGGTTTTCTCACTGCCAGACCTAAAAGGCTCCTGCAGAAAACATTCCATTTTCTCATAAATTAGAAAAATTTCTCTTTCTACAAGTTGTTGATAAGTACATGCCGCAGCAGAGGTCAACCAGTTTAGCTCTGGAACACAACCGAGTGTGATGTCAGGCGTCCATCGAGCTGGAGCCTGTAACACTGGGCTCTCCCTGTGTGCTTTCCAAGCTCAGCCTCATAAAGACCTTATAAACAAATGCCAGCCCTGTCGATTATGACCAGAGTTCACATTCTGAGCAAACAAAGAGTCGAGACTGTCTGAGACCCACCTTGCGTGCTAGGTCACTTCAGTCTTGTCTGACACTTTGAGACCCCATTAACTGTAGCTTGCCAGGATCCTCTGTCCATGGGATTCTCCAGGCAAGAATACTGGAGTGGGTTGCCATGCCCTCCTCCTGGTGATCCTCCCAACCCGGGGATCAAACCTGTGTCTCTTGCATCTCCTGCATTGGCAGGTGAGTTCTTTACCATTAGCACCACCTGAGATCCATCTTAGCCTCTCTCATTCTCAGACTCCTGGAAGCCTTTCAAGGCATGGAAAGAATACCTCCTGGGGAGACATCCACAGGTCTCAGAAAGTTCCCAAGCCACTGGTTGCCTGGCCTGGCAGCCTCTGATGTGTACTGCAAGATTCTGGCACATTAACTGTGCTCCAGTCCCCTCAGGAGGGCAGTGATGGGGGGGTGCCACCCGGTCCAGAATTCAAGGCCATCAGCTATACAAGTCAAAGCCCTTCAATGTCCGATGAAGCATGGCTGACAGCAGTACAGAGAAAGCAAATCTCATTGCCTTACTGTAAGCACCTCTGTGGGGTCTGAACTCACAGACCATGCCTGTGAGTTCCAGGCTTCATATCCTGATTATTTTGAAAGGAAAAGAGAAGGAGTTGCAGAAGGTGTCCAGTCATTCCACGGACAGCCCACTCCCTGGAGCTGTAATTTCGCAATTTTTATTCATTCAGTTTGGACTGAGTGTTCCCCAACCTTACAAAGATGTTAACATTTACAGATATTTAGAGGGGGAGAGCAACTACAAGGAATTGTTCATCATGACCTTGGACACCATCATGACCCTGGACACCCACACCAACAATGACATCACTCAGAGGCCCAGCACTGAAACTCATATCCCAGAACCAGGAGACACGTGGACCTGCCACTGCCCAGACACTCACCTGGAAGCCTGGGCTCAAAGTGGAGAGCACCTCTCCTGGCAGGACACCCCCTCCTTACTGACCATATGGGGCCAGGTGGCTGGTCCCCTCAGGTTAGCTCAAGAGGGCAGTGGGGACTTTCTCAGTTCAGTTCAGTTCAGTCGATCAGTCATGTCCAACTCTTTGCAACCCCATGAACCGCAGCACACCAGGCCTCCTGTTCATCACCATCTCTCGGAGTTCACTCAGACTCACCTCCATCGAGTCCTTGATGCCATCCAGCCATCTCATCTTCGGTCGTCCCCTTCTCCTCCTGCCNTGTTCTCAGGGCATCTTCACCCATCATCAACATCGAAAAGGGGGCTTCCTTTTTATTTATGCATCCTCAGCTGTCTGACATTGGTACAGCAAACCCTGCTGACTTCATTTAATAGCTACAGATCCAGAAAGATAGAAAGATTGGGCTTCACAATAGAGGATTATGGAAACGTGCGTATGTGTGTGCATGTGAGTTGGAGGAAGCTGCTAATAGAAGAGGTTATTGTGGGACCATAGAAAATTACAACCCTTTAACTGGGAGAGCCTAAGAGTTCATGGGCTTCAGTGCTTTGTTTAAGAGCAAAAGAGGCCTCTCACTTGCTCCTAGAGGTGCTGAGTGACTGAGGAAGAGATGTCTGACAATTCACCCCAAGAGTCAATGAGAGCGTGGGCACCTCTGAGCCCACAAGTACTGTGTGAGCTCAGAGTTCTTGAAATATGTACATCAGCACTCAGAGAGGTACCTAGAGTCCTGAGCTCACAGTTGGAAAGTGGTCAAGAGTGACGATTTCTAATGCAGACCCCCAGGCTCCTAACCCAGAGTCTGGCCTCGTTCCAATAGGGGCAGGGGCCAGGGACCAGCTCATCAGACAGTGGACACACCTCCCCTTTCTCCATGGCCACCTTTACAAGGTCCAATACACAGGGCGTGGACAGATGCCTCTCCTGTCAGGGGTCACCCAGAACTGGAACACTGTGGGTCACTGTGTGTTAAAGCAAAGTAGAAACTGGTATTCAGGGTAAATTTAGAATCAGCTCCCCTCTCCACACTGAGGGGTGCAGTGTGGTCCTCTGTGCCCTGGCTTGATGGGGAGGAAGAGTGTCCAGGTCCCCAGAAGCTGCACAAAACCCCAGGAGACTGGCAGGAACTTACAGTCTGCTCTCTCCGGAGCCAAGAAGACCTGCCCGACAGGCTGGAGGAAGTCGGCAAGAGCAGTCCCTGGGACTCAGCTTGTGGTTCCTGGCCTTCTTCTCGGGCACCTTTCTCCTCTGCCCCCTCAGCCTCCTGGCCACAGCATGTTCCTGCCCCACCTGAGTTGAGGCCCCTATGCCACAGGGGACACATGGGCCCGGAGCCAAGTCTGCAGGCAGCCAGAGCTCTGGGGCTGAGCCAAAAATGCCCATCCCTCCCGCTCTCAGCAGAGAGAAGCACGCAGGAGGGCTGTTCAGGGGCTCCCGCTCCTTTGGAAAAACAGGCGAACTCCCAGCCTGAAAGTGAAAAGTGTTAGTCACTCAGTCCTAGCGGACTCTTTGCAACCCCATAGACCGTAGCCCACCAGGCTCCTCTGTCCATGGGATTCTCCAGACAAGAATACTGAAGTGGGTTGCCATGCCCTTCTCCAGGGGATCTTCCCAACCCAGGGATCAAACCCAGGTCTCCAGCATTGAAGACAGATTCTCCACCGTCTGAGCCACCAAGGAAGTGCCAGGCAAACTCGGGCAGCTCTGGCCTGCTCCTCTGCCGGCCTCAGCTTGCAGGCTTGTTTCCAGGAGCTTTGCATCCACTTGCCTCTCTGCATCCTCACGCCACCTAATGAGGCGGGCCCTGCCTTTCAGATGGAACGAACTGACTCAAGTTACAAGGCCAATAAGCATGGGGATCCTCCCCAGACCCTAGAGGCTCACACAGGGTCTCAGTTTAAGTGACCAACAGAAGGCTTTTGAGAGGGGTCATGAGGAGGCAGGAGAGCAGGGGCCTGGGGTAGGGGGAGCTCTGCTGAGAGCACCCTCTCCCCCAGCACCCAGAGTGAGTCCCACCTGGAGGCACTGTGTGGCCTTTGGCACCTCCTTTGGAGGTCTTTGGCTGAGGATGCAGAGAGGCAGCCTGCTCTGGCTGGAGGTTCCCTGTGGCTGGACGGTGGGCACACCTGCAGGAAAAGGGTCTACATGGGAGCCCCCGACAGCTGGGCCTTGAGGGAGGCCCCTCCTTGCAAGAACAAGCCTGGCACACTGCTCTCNTTTTACAGACAACTGTATTTTGTACTTTGATGTTCTCTTTCCCTCAAAATGGGTTATGTAACTTAAATACACCTCGAGGGATGCAGTAGCTCAAACCTGACTCAGAAATAGGAGTCCAAGCCACTCTCCAAGAGGACCCACCCCTGCCTCCTGGCCCACTGCCCCAGGAATCATGCTCCCATATTTAATGCAGGCCTGTGGCTTCGTGAACCGAGAGAATATAGCAGGGATGGCTCCATGCCTGTGTAGGGTGCTTCAGGGGGAAGCCACTGGGAAGAAAGAGCCCTTCAGATATCTGGCACCCCGGCCAAGTCCAGTCTTCCACCAGATCCTGCAGGGCACCAGGTCCAGATGTTGGGCAGCCTTGAGCCGTACCAGGTGGGGGCAGATGGCCTGCAGAGCCCAAGCCAGCCAATCACGAGACAGGTTTGGGATGGTTTGTTCTGCAAGGAAACTTAGAGAACAGCCAAGACCTCAAGCAGCAGGATGCCTGCCTCACCTTCACTCCAAGGCCCACTGCCAGGTCTCCCCAGGCCCTAGGAGGCTCAAATACACAGGAACGGTCAGAAGCCATCCTGCTCCTACAAGAACACCCCACACCCAGGCTGACCCTTCTTGTCAGTCCTCTGTGGCTGGCTGTTGCTCTCCTCCCCATGAAGCCCCATTCTGCTGCTATGTAGGATGCCCCATGGGCTTCCCCAGTGGCTCAGTGGGCAAAGAATTGGCATGCCATGCAGGAGCCACAGGAGACGTGGTTTCAATCCCTGGGTCAGGAAGATCCCCTGGAGGAGGGCATGGCAACCCACTCCAGTATTCTTGCCTGGAGAATCCCCAAGGACAGAGGAGCCCGGCTGGCTAGAGTCCCTAGGGACACGACTGAGCAACACACGCACGCGCAGGATGCACCATGGTTTCCAGCTTCCTGCAGAAAAGAGCCAAGACCCTCCCACTGCACTGTGTGGTCTGTGTTCAAAGTTTTACTGCCTGTTCCCTGCTCTTCTTTCCTTCATCCCTCTTAAAGTAAGTGCTTCTCACTGTTTGTCTTCCTATTGATTAAAAAAATAAATAAATTGGTGTTGCTTCTTGTAAAATTTAAGGTCTTCACATTGTCTAGGATCTATATTCCATTACCAGATGGGCACGCAGTGAATGTGCTTGGTGATGTTGGTGGTCATGGTGATCAACATGATGATGGTGACAATGAAAAGTTAAATCCCACCCCATCTCCTACTACAGACACCAAACCAGTGTTCCTGCTAAAATGGTTCTGCTTCTCCCTCTTTTATTAGGCATTCAAAGTACAGGTGTTAAAGACTATATGGCAGGAAGTAAGGATGACGTGTGTACATCCTCCAAAGAACGCAGCATCCTTCTGCTCAGTCAGCCAATAGAGTGAGCCTGTCCCAGGTACCATGTTGGATTTTCGGTATTCAGGTGAGACCCTCTCCCTCTCTGTGAGGACTGCTCAGGCTTATAGACAGATCTCCATAATACGTAAGTGGAGACTTGAGAGGGGAGAAGAGGAAGCCTGTGAGGAAGTGGGTGGAGACCCACCTGATGTTGGGAGCAGGGCAGGGCAGGGAAGCAACAGGGATCAGCTGGCCCTGACAGTCTCCAGGAACAGGGGGGAACATGACAACACCCGTGTCATTAGAAGGTAACTGACTGCCACCAGTACGGAAGGTGGGGATGGTGAGAGTTCAAGGCCAGTTCAGAGAGGATGGGGAGCCTAGATCTGAGAAAAGGAGAACCTGAACCAAAGTTATAGAGGAGAGAGGCGGGGCGGGGACAGGAGGGCTCAGGCGTGGAGAGGGACCGGTAAGGAGGAAGGAGACACACGGGGAGGAAAGGATAGATAGGGAGATAAAGAGACATTTCTGCAGCGGGAAGGGCAGGGCCGACTCTAAGGGCACTGCTGGCAGCTGGTGACCACAGAGGGAGGGAGCAGGGTCTAGCTACAGCCTAGGCCTATCTGCCAGGCCGTCATGGGGGCTCAGTGATGCCACAGCCCCCTTGTCCTGGAATGGACTGCCGGAACCAGAGGATGGCTTTTTGTCCTAGAGCACAATTAGGATCGGTGTGGGGCAGGGGCTTTAGTGTGGGCAGAGGAGTCTGATGACCAAGGCTGCGTGGCTCTGCTTGCACTTCCCTCCGGCTTTCCCAGCTGCACGCAGGTGGGCAGTAGTTTCTCCTCCGTGTCTTCTGTGTCGTGGGAGAGGCTGGGGCACGGTCCTTGGAGGCCACGTGGAGGGAGAGATGCTGGTAGCTCTGGCCCTGACCACATAGGACTGGGAGCCTGGGCTCTGAGGCTGCCCCCAGGGGACCCCACACCCCCAGCCAGCCAAGCTGAGTATCTGACCCAACCACCCCATCCCTGGGCTTTATCTCATCCGTGTTTTAGCCCCACAGAACCAGAACTTGAGCAGTTTGCAGAAATCCAAGTACAGAAAATGAATGCGCAATAGTTGTCAATGGGTCTCCCGACATTGTGCCTAACCCACCATCAGCACCCTCCTTCCTGGAATCTCAAAATAGAATTATTTCCATATGGAGAGTTCCAGGAATCACTTTGCTGCTATGAATCACTTTAGGGAGCTCTGATCTTGCTGAGAAAGAGGGTGCTTTCTCTCATCTTTTTCTTCCCATTTTGCTTTTTATTATTGTATTGGTATTGTCACTTACCCCTGGAGAAGGAAGTGGCAATCCACTCCAGTATTCTTGCCTGGAGAATCCCATGGACAGAGAAGCCTAGTAGGTTACAGTACACGGGGTCGCAAAGAGTCGGACACAACTGAGCGACTTCAACTACCTACCTACCTACCTACCTAGTGTTGCTTACAATTCTATTTGCCTGTATTTTACCATAATAAAAATCTGACCAACTTGAAATCATCCTCTAGAATTATTCCCACTCAGAGAAGTGATGTAAGTGAACGATATCTAGGTCGTCATCACAAAGGTGGGAGATGACTACACAGAGCAGGAGAGGNTGGGAAAGGTGGACTAAGGTGAGGTTGCCTCCATGGGAGTCAGGTGGAGAGCAGGGAGTCTCTAGGTTGCAACTTGCAAGTTCAAGTTCAGCATGTCGTAGGAAATCAGCATCACTCACATTCCAGGTAGGGGAGAGGGAGTCAAACTTTACTGGGCGTCCACTATGGACGGGATTGCACTGGGCACCCTACACCTCTTTACTCGGTCCCCCTCAGCAGTGACCCCATGAGAGATGGCTGAGTGGGCTGAGTGGGCGTAAGAGGAGCCAGGGAGAGACTGGAGACCAGTCCTGGGCAGGGGCAGGTGGGCTTGACGGGGATCTACTTTCCAACACGTTTCACCTGGAGTAGATCCCAACCAGAGAGGTTTCTTTCTGCCCCGCCCACCAGCCAGCTTTATCAGGGGAACCTCTGACAAAGGTTCAAAAGTCCCTGAAGATACGCTCCTGTCCTGCGGAGGTGAGCTTGTCCGCCAGGCACACAGGCAGCGTGAGCAGTGCTGGCTCCGGAATCTGCTCTTTGTGCCCAAGTCTAGCCCCAGGGCAAAGGAGACAGGCTCCCGGAGAGCCCTAAGAGCTCAAGTTCCTCTCATGGACCTACAAACCTGTGCAAGGATGGGCACAGGAATGGAAGCCACCAACTTGCAGCTCAGAACAGAACATTCTGTGCACCAGCTGTCCATCCATCACCTTGCCCTGGTATTCCAGAAGGCGCAATGTTCCCATAGAATAATCATTTGGTGGAAACCAAGCGTTCCAGCCATTACTTTTTCTGTACCGGCTTGTTTATTTGAAGTAATTTGCAGCCCTGAGAAAAACAATAATAAAGCAAGTGCTAAGGACAGAGAATGCTTGTAAGTAAGAGCGTGGATGAAGAGTTCCTCTGTGGGAAAATCAGAGACCTTCTAGATCCCTTCAGCCTTTCTTCTTTTTAATTTATTTATTTTCTATTGATGGATAATTGCTTTATAGCACTGCGTTGGTTTCTACCCAACATCAACATGAATCAGCCATAGGTTTACCCATGTCCCCTCCCACTTGAACATCCCTCCCACCTCCCTCCCCATCCCACCCTTCTAGGTTAATAGGGTGGTCTCCCTGTGTTTTTATGGGACAGATGCAGCCTCCATGGACAGGAGCAAAAGCAAGGAAAGCAGACTGCAAGCCTGGGATTTGGGGCTATTCATGGCTTGGTGACCCAGCTTCCTCACCTTCCAGGGTACATGTCTATCCTGGTGGCGGTAACAGAGGGGAAAAGGGTGATAGAGTGTAGCCTGGGAAAGTGAAATGAGAAGCACTGTCCGTTCTTTTCCAGTGCTGATGATTTGAAACACAAACTGCCAAACAGTTTTGAAAGGAGGTGGCCGTGCCATGGAGCCTTGGGTGCTTGTTCTCAGGGCATCTTCACCCATCATCAACATCGAAAAGGGGGCTTCCTTTTTATTTATGCATCCTCAGCTGTCTGACGTTGGTACAGCAAACCCTGCTGACTTCATTTCATAGCTACAGATCCAGAAAGATAGAAAGATTGGGCTTCACAATAGAGGATTATGGAAACATGCGTATGTGTGTGCATGTGAGTTGGAGGAAGCTGCTAATAGAAGAGGTTACTGTGGGACCATAGAAAATTACAACCCTTTAACTAGGAGAGCCTAAGAGTTCATGGGCTTCAGTGCTTTGTTTAAGAGCAAAAGAGGCCTCTCACTTGCTCCTAGAGGTGCTAAGTGACTGAGGAAGAGATGTCTGACAATTCACCCCAAGAGTCAATGAGAGCGTGGGCACCTCTGAGCCCACAAGTACTGTGTGAGCTCAGAGTTCTTGAAATATGTACATCAGCACTCAGAGAGGTACCTAGAGTCCTGAGCTCACAGTTGGAAAGTGGTCAAGAGTGACGATTTCTAATGCAGACCCCCAGGCTCCTAACCCAGAGTCTGGCCTCNGTGAGCTCAGAGTTCTTGAAATATGTACATCAACACTCAGAGAGGTACCTAGAGTCCTGAGCTCACAGTTGGAAAGTGGTCAAGAGTGAGGATTTCTAATGCAGACCCCCAGGCTCCTAACCCAGAGTCTGGCCTCATTCCAATAGGGGCAGGGACCAGGAACCAGCTCATCAAACAGTGGACACACCTCCCCTTTCTCCATGGCCACCTTTACAAGGTCCAATCCACAGGGCGTGGACAGATGCCTCTCCTGTCAGGGGTCACCCAGAACTGGAACACTGTGGGCCATTGTGTGTTAAAGCAAAGTAGAAACTGGTATTCAGGGTAAATTTAGAATCAGCTCCCCTCTCCACACTGAGGGGTGCAGTGGGGTCCTCTGTGCCCTGGCTTGATGGGGAGGAAGAGTGTCCAGGTCCCCAGAAGCTGCACAAAACCCCAGGAGACTGGCAGGAACTTACAGTCTGCTCTNCACAGTGAGAAACTCAAGGCAAAAGAAAGCAGAGACTGGCAGGTGGTGGCAGTGGCACCTGGCGTCAAAGGACGGAAAGAAAACCAGAGAAAGATCCAGAGAGCATCTCCTGTTCGCATAAGTGCCAAAGTGGCATCTTACCAGAGACACAGACAGGCAGAACGAGAGAAAGAGCACAGACTCTTCAAGGAAACCCGCCCTAAACCTGGATCAACCCACTGCCCTAGGATCCCAGAAACTCATTCAAGAAAGTCTTACTGAACAAGGACTAGCCCCTGAGACAGGCCAGCTTTAAAGATGGATTTGATTCAAACTGGATTCCAGAGTTGTTAGAGAAATTTGAGCAATATGTCTCTGCGTTGCTGCACTCTTCTAAATTAGATGAATTTCTTATAATTTTTTTCCAAAAAAAAATCAGTCAACAAGGAGTCCTGACTTTTCAGGTAGTATAGTATGGAATCTCTAATGCTCAAAGTAAATGTCACATCAAAAAATAGTTTAATGGAGAAAAAAATTGACAACAGCACTTCTTACCATTCTCTTAGAAGCATCCGTTAAGACAACCTTCAGCTCTCAAGTAGCAAGCATCAGGATTAATATTAAATGGGCCCAGATCCTTCTTAGTGCAGGTCAGACTCAGGGCAGGAATTCAGGGGATGGCCTTCCTTTCAATTGTTATTGTAATGAGCGTTATTTAAAAATCAGTGTACTCCATTTAAAAAAGCATCTTCTGTCCACTCTCACCACTTTTCTTCATCGTTGGATATTGTTTGATTTCCCCGGGGCTGCTGTAACAAACTACCACAAACTCAGTGCCTTTAAACCATAAATATTTCTCAAAAACAAAACAAAACAATCAAAAAATGAGCAGAATACCTAAAGAGGTATTTCTCCAAATAATACATACAGATGGCCCAAAAAAGCACACGAAAAGATGCTCAACATCCATCACTAATTATTATTGGTGGTGTTGTTGTTTAGCTGTTAGGTCATATCCAACTCTTTTGCAACCCCATGGAGTAGCCTGCCAGGATCCTCTGTCCATGGGATTTCTCAGGCAAGAATATTGGAGTGGGTTGCCATTTCCTTCTCCAGGGAAATCTTCCCAACCAAGGGATCAAACCCGTGTCTCCTGCATTTTTTACCACTGAACCACCAAGGAAGCCCCTCACTAATTATTAGAGAAATGCAAGTCAAAACTACAACGAGGTCTCACTTCACACTGGTCAGAATGGCCATCACCAAAAGCCTGCAAACAATAAGTGCTTGAGAAGGTATGGAGAAAAAGGAAGCCTCCTACACTGTTGGTGGGAATGTGAATTGGTACAACCACCATGGAGAACAGCAGGGAGGGCCCTAAAAAAAATAAAAATAGAGCTACCATATGACCCAGCAACCCCACTCCCAGGCTGTATCTAGAGAAAACCATAATTCTAAAGGATACAAACACCCCTATGTTCATTGCAGCTCTGTTTACAATAGCCAGGACAAGGAAGCAATCTAAATGCCCATGGACAGATGAATGGATAAAGATGTGAACCATATATGCAGTGGAACAGTACTCAGCCCTAAAAAGGAGTGAATTAATGCCATTTGCAATGATATGGATAGACCTACATATTGTCATACAGAGTGAAGTCAGAAAGAGAAAGACAAATATCATATAATATCACTTATGTGTGGAATCCTGAAAAATTATACAGACGAACTTACTTGCAAAGCAGAAATAGAGTCACAGTATAGAAAACAAGTTTACAGTCACCAAGGGGAGAAGAAGGTGGGATGAATTGGGAGACTGGGACCAACATATACACACTACTATGTATAAAATATACAACTAAGGAGAATGCTGCGGAGCACAAGGAACTCTACTCAGCTCTCTGTGGGGACCTAAATGGGAAGGAAATCCAAAAATAAGGGATACTTGTATATGTGTAACTGATTCAACTTGCTGTACAGCAGAAAATAATACAACATTGTAAAGCAACTATAGTCCAATGAAAATTTTTTTAAGAAATTTTGAAAACACAGATTTATTATCTTAGCATTCTATAGGTTAGGAGTCTGACACAGATCTCACTAGGCTAAAATCAAGGTATGGAGAGGGCTGGCTTCTGCTGGAGGCTCTTGCGGAGACTCCATTGTCTTGCTTTTCCAGCTTCTAGAAGCTACCCACATTCTGCAGCTCACAGCCTCTTCCTTTATCTTTAAAGACAGCAAGAAGCAACCTTAGTCTCTCTTACCTCATCACCCTGACCTCCTACTTGCCAGCTTCTTGCCTTTATGGTCACACTGGGTCCACCTGTACAATCCAGAATAATCTCTTAAAGTCACTGGTTAGCAACCTTAATTCCAGCCACAGACTTAATTGCCTTTGGCCATGTCAACTAATTTATTCATTTCTCAGCTATAAGGATTAGAACGCAAACATTCTAAAGCCATTATTCTGCCTACCACAGAAGTCCCTGTGAGAAAATTAAATTAAAGGCATACACGTTGGAGAGGAAGAAATAAAACCATCTTTATCTGCCTCACAAACTACCTCACAAAGACATGAGACTCTGTGTAGACAAATCTAAGGAACCTACAAATCGCTGCTAAAACTAACAAATGAGCATAACAAGATTGTAGAATCCAAGGTCAATATACAAAAATCCATTGTATTCATATATACTAAGAGTACAACGTAAACTGGAAATTTTTGTATATTAAAAATGCAATGAAAAATTGGAACATTAAATTTTTTTAAAAACTTAAAATCTTAAAACTCATTTATAATGTTATCAAAGAATATGAAATATTTTTTATGTTTCTACATAAATTTGAATAAGCTTATTATTACATTAGCAGATGCACAAACGATAAAATGAATCTGAGAAAAATTAAACTGTAATAAATGGAGCACATTTCACACTCATGATTTGCTATTGTTGTGCTGTCAGTTCTCTCCAGACTGATGAATAGATTTGGTGCAAGCCCAAACAAAATCTCAGGAGTCTCTTTTCGTAGAAATTGAGGCGCTAATTACAAAATGTATGTGAAAATACAAAGAACCTAGAATAACCGACCCAACTTTGAAAAAGAAGAACAGGGTTTAGGACTCACACTTCTGATTTTAAGATGTACTGTGCATGCTGTGTGCTTAGTCACTCAGTCATTTTCAACTGAAAAGAGTCACTCAGACTCTTTTTGACCTTATGGGCTGCAGCCCCTCAGGCTCCTCTGTCCATGGGAATTGTCCAGGCAAGAATATCGGAGTGGGTTGCCATGCCCTCCTCTGGATCTTCACAACCCAGGACCGAACCCAGGTCTCCCGCTTTGCATGCAGATTCTTTACCTGAGCTAACAGGGAATCCCTGCTGCTGCTGCTGCTGCTGCTGCTGCTGCTAAGTAGCTTCAGTCGTGTCCGACTCTGTGTGACCCCATAGACGGCAGCCCACCAGGCTCCCTCGTCCCTGGGATTCTCCAGGCAAGAACACTGGAGTGGGTGGCCATTTCCTTCTCCAACACAGGAAAGTGAAAAGTGAAAGTGAAGTCGCTCAGTCGTGTTCGACTCTTAGCAACCCCATGGACTGAAGCCTACCAGACTCCTCTGTCCATGGGATTTTTCAGGCAAGAGTACTGGAGTGGGTCACCAGTGCCTTCTCCCAGGGAATCCCTAAGATGTACTATAAGTGAACAATTATCAAGACAGTATGGTATTAGGGTCTAAGCGAAATAGACACATAGGCCAATAGAGAAACATAGTTCAGAACTAGACCCACTTGTACAGGGCCAGTTAATTTTTGGCAAAGGTGCCAAAGCAATTCAATGGAAAAATTATAATCTTTTCAACAAAAGGAGCTAAAACAAATGGCTATCTGCATGAAAAATAGGATAAAGCCATTAAATTCAACCCCTACCTCACACTTTTTCCTTTTCAAATAATGGAGTGGTGTGCCATTCCCTCCTCCAGTGGACCACGTTTTGTCAGAACTCTCCACTATGACCTGTCCATCTGAGGTGGCCCTGCACAGCATGGCTCATAGCTTCCTTGAGTTTCACAAGCCCCTTCTCCACGACAAGGCTGTGATCTCAAAATCTTCAAGCAAGGCTTCAGTACTACGTAAACTGAGAAACTCCAGATGTACAAGCGGGGTTTAGAAAAGGCAGAGGAACCAGAAATCAAATTGCTAACATCCACTGGATCATAGAGAAAGAAGGGAATTCCAGGAAAACATCTACTTCTGCTTCATTGACTGTACTAAACCTTTGTCTCTGTGGATCACAACAGAAAAATTCTTCAAGAGATGTGAATACCAGACCACCTTACCTGCCTCCTGAGAAACATATATGCCGGTCAAGAAGCAACACTTAGAACCTTACATGGAACAACTGACTGGTTCAGAATTGGGGAAGGAGTAAGTCAAGGCTGTATATTTTCACCCTGCTTATTTAACTTACATGCTGAGTACATCATGCGAAATGCCAGGGTGGATGAGTCACAGGCTGGAATCAAGGTTGCCAGGAGAAATATCAACAACCTCAGATAAAGATGATACCACCATTATGGCAGAAACCAAAGAGGAACTAAACAGCCTCTTGATGAGTGTGAAAAAGGAAAGTGAAAAAGCTGGTTTAAAACTCAACATTCAGAAAACTAAGATCATGGCATACAGTCCCATTACTTCTTGGCAAATGGAGAGAAATTGGAAATAGTGACAGATTTTATTTTCTTGGGCTCCAAAATCACTGCAGACAGCCATGAAATTAAAAGACACTTGCTCCTTGGAAGAAAAGTTATGACAAACTTAGACAACATATTAAAAAGCAAAGACATCACTTTGCTGACAAAGGTCCATATAGTCAAAGCTATGTTTTTTCCATTAGTCATGTATGAATGTGAGAGTTGGACCAGAAAGAATGCTGAGTATCGAAGAACTGATACCTTAGAATCAAGGTGCAGGAGAAGACTGATGAGAGTCCCCTGGACAACAAGGAGATCAAGCCTGTCGATCCTAAAAGAAATCAACCCTAAATATTCATTGGAAGGACTGCTGCTGAAGCTGAAGGTCCAATACTTTGGCCACCTGATGCAAAGAACTGACTCACTGGAAAAGACCCTGATACCGGGAAAGACTGAAGGCAGGAGGAAAAGGAGGCAACAGCATCATCGATTCAATGGTCATGAATCTGAGCAAACTCCAGGAGACAATGAAGGCAGAAAAACCTGGCATGCTGTGGTCCACAGGGTCCCTAAGAGACTTAGCAACTGAACAACAAAAATCTCACACTGTATAAAAAGA
>SJYW01047181.1:224804-237986 GCA_006410735.1 Raphicerus campestris
ATGGATTTGATTCAAACTGGATTCCAGAGTTGTTAGAGAAATTTGAGCAATATGTCTCTGCGTTGCTGCACTCTTCTAAATTAGATGAATTTCTTATAATTTTTTCCAAAAAAAAATCAGTCAACAAGGAGTCCTGACTTTTCAGGTAGTATAGTATGGAATCTCTAATGCTCAAAGTAAATGTCACATCAAAAAATAGTTTAATGGAGAAAAAAATTGACAACAGCACTTCTTACCATTCTCTTAGAAGCATCCGTTAAGACAACCTTCAGCTCTCAAGTAGCAAGCATCAGGATTAATATTAAATGGGCCCAGATCCTTCTTAGTGCAGGTCAGACTCAGGGCAGGAATTCAGGGGATGGCCTTCCTTTCAATTGTTATTGTAATGAGCGTTATTTAAAAATCAGTGTACTCCATTTAAAAAAGCATCTTCTGTCCACTCTCACCACTTTTCTTCATCGTTGGATATTGTTTGATTTCCCCGGGGCTGCTGTAACAAACTACCACAAACTCAGTGCCTTTAAACCATAAATATTTCTCAAAAACAAAACAAAACAATCAAAAAATGAGCAGAATACCTAAAGAGGTATTTCTCCAAATAATACATACAGATGGCCCAAAAAAGCACACGAAAAGATGCTCAACATCCATCACTAATTATTATTGGTGGTGTTGTTGTTTAGCTGTTAGGTCATATCCAACTCTTTTGCAACCCCATGGAGTAGCCTGCCAGGATCCTCTGTCCATGGGATTTCTCAGGCAAGAATATTGGAGTGGGTTGCCATTTCCTTCTCCAGGGAAATCTTCCCAACCAAGGGATCAAACCCGTGTCTCCTGCATTTTTTACCACTGAACCACCAAGGAAGCCCCTCACTAATTATTAGAGAAATGCAAGTCAAAACTACAACGAGGTCTCACTTCACACTGGTCAGAATGGCCATCACCAAAAGCCTGCAAACAATAAGTGCTTGAGAAGGTATGGAGAAAAAGGAAGCCTCCTACACTGTTGGTGGGAATGTGAATTGGTACAACCACCATGGAGAACAGCAGGGAGGGCCCTAAAAAAAATAAAAATAGAGCTACCATATGACCCAGCAACCCCACTCCCAGGCTGTATCTAGAGAAAACCATAATTCTAAAGGATACAAACACCCCTATGTTCATTGCAGCTCTGTTTACAATAGCCAGGACAAGGAAGCAATCTAAATGCCCATGGACAGATGAATGGATAAAGATGTGAACCATATATGCAGTGGAACAGTACTCAGCCCTAAAAAGGAGTGAATTAATGCCATTTGCAATGACATGGATAGACCTACATATTGTCATACAGAGTGAAGTCAGAAAGAGAAAGACAAATATCATATAATATCACTTATGTGTGGAATCCTGAAAAATTATACAGACGAACTTACTTGCAAAGCAGAAATAGAGTCACAGTATAGAAAACAAGTTTACAGTCACCAAGGGGAGAAGAAGGTGGGATGAATTGGGAGACTGGGACCAACATATACACACTACTATGTATAAAATATACAACTAAGGAGAATGCTGCGGAGCACGAGGAACTCTACTCAGCTCTCTGTGGGGACCTAAATGGGAAGGAAATCCAAAAATAAGGGATACTTGTATATGTGTAACTGATTCAACTTGCTGTACAGCAGAAAATAATACAACATTGTAAAGCAACTATAGTCCAATGAAAATTTTTTTAAGAAATTTTGAAAACACAGATTTATTATCTTAGCATTCTATAGGTTAGGAGTCTGACACAGATCTCACTAGGCTAAAATCAAGGTATGGAGAGGGCTGGCTTCTGCTGGAGGCTCTTGCGGAGACTCCATTGTCTTGCTTTTCCAGCTTCTAGAAGCTACCCACATTCTGCAGCTCACAGCCTCTTCCTTTATCTTTAAAGACAGCAAGAAGCAACCTTAGTCTCTCTTACCTCATCACCCTGACCTCCTACTTGCCAGCTTCTTGCCTTTATGGTCACACTGGGTCCACCTGTACAATCCAGAATAATCTCTTAAAGTCACTGGTTAGCAACCTTAATTCCAGCCACAGACTTAATTGCCTTTGGCCATGTCAACTAATTTATTCATTTCTCAGCTATAAGGATTAGAACGCAAACATTCTAAAGCCATTATTCTGCCTACCACAGAAGTCCCTGTGAGAAAATTAAATTAAAGGCATACACGTTGGAGAGGAAGAAATAAAACCATCTTTATCTGCCTCACAAACTACCTCACAAAGACATGAGACTCTGTGTAGACAAATCTAAGGAACCTACAAATCGCTGCTAAAACTAACAAATGAGCATAACAAGATTGTAGAATCCAAGGTCAATATACAAAAATCCATTGTATTCATATATACTAAGAGTACAACGTAAACTGGAAATTTTTGTATATTAAAAATGCAATGAAAAATTGGAACATTAAATTTTTTTAAAAACTTAAAATCTTAAAACTCATTTATAATGTTATCAAAGAATATGAAATATTTTTTATGTTTCTACATAAATTTGAATAAGCTTATTATTACATTAGCAGATGCACAAACAATAAAATGAATCTGAGAAAAATTAAACTGTAATAAATGGAGCACATTTCACACTCATGATTTGCTATTGTTGTGCTGTCAATTCTCTCCAGACTGATGAATAGATTTGGTGCAAGCCCAAACAAAATCTCAGGAGTCTTTTTTTGTAGAAATTGAGGAGCTAATTACAAAATGTATGTGAAAATACAAAGAACCTAGAATAACTGACCCAATTTTGAAAAAGAACAGGTTTAGGACTCACACTTCTGACTTTAAGATGTACTGGGCATGCTGTGTGCTTAGTCATTCAGTCATTTTCAACTCTTTTTGACCTTATGGGCTGCAGCCCCTCAGGCTCCTCTGTCCATGGGAATTGTCCAGGCAAGAATATCGGAGTGGGTTGCCATGCCCTCCTCTGGATCTTCACAACCCAGGACCGAACCCAGGTCTCCCGCTTTGCATGCAGATTCTTTACCTGAGCTACCAGGGAATCCCTGCTGCTGCTGCTGCTAAGTAGCTTCAGTCGTGTCCGACTCTGTGCGACCCCACAGACGGCAGCCCATCAGGCTCCCTCGTCCCTGGGATTCTCCAGGCAAGAACACTGGAGTGGGTGGCCATTTCCTTCTCCAACACAGGAAAGTGAAAAGTGAAAGTGAAGTCGCTCAGTCGTGTTCGACTCTTAGCAACCCCATGGACTGAAGCCTACCAGGCTCCTCTGTCCATGGGATTTTTCAGGCAAGAGTACTGGAGTGGGTCACCAGTGCCTTCTCCCAGGGAATCCCTAAGATGTACTATAAGTGAACAATTATCAAGACAGTATGGTATTAGGGTCTAAGCGAAATAGACACATAGGCCAATAGAGAAACATAGTTCAGAACTAGACCCACTTGTACAGGGCCAGTTAATTTTTGGCAAAGGTGCCAAAGCAATTCAATGGAAAAATTATAATCTTTTCAACAAAAGGAGCTAAAACAAATGGCTATCTGCATGAAAAATAGGATAAAGCCATTAAATTCAACCCCTACCTCACACTTTTTCCTTTTCAAATAATGGAGTGGTGTGCCATTCCCTCCTCCAGTGGACCACGTTTTGTCAGAACTCTCCACTATGACCTGTCCATCTGAGGTGGCCCTGCACAGCATGGCTCATAGCTTCCTTGAGTTTCACAAGCCCCTTCTCCACGACAAGGCTGTGATCTCAAAATCTTCAAGCAAGGCTTCAGTACTACGTAAACTGAGAAACTCCAGATGTACAAGCGGGGTTTAGAAAAGGCAGAGGAACCAGAAATCAAATTGCTAACATCCACTGGATCATAGAGAAAGAAGGGAATTCCAGGAAAACATCTACTTCTGCTTCATTGACTGTACTAAACCTTTGTCTCTGTGGATCACAACAGAAAAATTCTTCAAGAGATGTGAATACCAGACCACCTTACCTGCCTCCTGAGAAACATATATGCCGGTCAAGAAGCAACACTTAGAACCTTACATGGAACAACTGACTGGTTCAGAATTGGGGAAGGAGTAAGTCAAGGCTGTATATTTTCACCCTGCTTATTTAACTTACATGCTGAGTACATCATGCGAAATGCCAGGGTGGATGAGTCACAGGCTGGAATCAAGGTTGCCAGGAGAAATATCAACAACCTCAGATAAAGATGATACCACCATTATGGCAGAAACCAAAGAGGAACTAAACAGCCTCTTGATGAGTGTGAAAAAGAAAAGTGAAAAAGCTGGTTTAAAACTCAACATTCAGAAAACTAAGATCATGGCATACAGTCCCATTACTTCTTGGCAAATGGAGAGAAATTGGAAATAGTGACAGATTTTATTTTCTTGGGCTCCAAAATCACTGCAGACAGCCATGAAATTAAAAGACACTTGCTCCTTGGAAGAAAAGTTATGACAAACTTAGACAACATATTAAAAAGCAAAGACATCACTTTGCTGACAAAGGTCCATATAGTCAAAGCTATGTTTTTTCCATTAGTCATGTATGAATGTGAGAGTTGGACCAGAAAGAATGCTGAGTATCGAAGAACTGATACCTTAGAATCAAGGTGCAGGAGAAGACTGATGAGAGTCCCCTGGACAACAAGGAGATCAAGCCTGTCGATCCTAAAAGAAATCAACCCTAAATATTCATTGGAAGGACTGCTGCTGAAGCTGAAGGTCCAATACTTTGGCCACCTGATGCAAAGAACTGACTCACTGGAAAAGACCCTGATACCGGGAAAGACTGAAGGCAGGAGGAAAAGGAGGCAACAGCATCATCGATTCAATGGTCATGAATCTGAGCAAACTCCAGGAGACAATGAAGGCAGAAAAACCTGGCATGCTGTGGTCCACAGGGTCCCTAAGAGACTTAGCAACTGAACAACAAAAATCTCACACTGTATAAAAAGATTAATTTGAAGTGGCTCATAGATCTAAATGAAAATGCAAAAACTATGAAATTTTACAAGTAAACAGAAGAAAATTTTAGTCTCCTGGGGCTAGGGAAAGACTTCTTAAATTGGACCCCTGAAGCATGAACCATATATTTTAAAGCTTAGTAAAATAAACTTTTTAACCCAGATAGCATATTCAAAAGCAGAGACATTACTTTGCCAACAAAGGTCCGTCTAGTCAAGGCTATGGTATTTCCAGTAGTCATGTATGGATGTGAGAGTTGGACTTTGAAGAAAGCTGAGCACCGAAGAATTGATGCTTTTGAACTGTGGTGCTGGAGATGACTGTTGAGAGTCCCTTGGACTGCAAGGAGATCCAACCAGTCTATTCTAAAGGAGATCAGTCCTGGGTGTTCTTTGGAAGGAATGATGCTAAAGCTGAAACTCCAGTACTTTGGCGACCTCATGCAAAGAGTTGACTCATTGGAAAAGACTTTGATGCTGGGAGGGATTGGGGCAGAAGGAGAAGGGGATGGCAGAGGATGAGATGGCTGGATGGCATCACTGACTCCGGGAGTTGGTGATGAACATGGAGGCCTGGCGTGCTGCAATTCATGGGGTTGCAAAGAGTTGGACATGACTGAGCGACTGAACTGAACTGAAAATAAACTTCATCAAAATTGAGGATATTTGCTCTTCAATGGACACCATTAAGCCAAATGAAAAGGCAAACCACAGATTGTAAGAAAATATTTGCAAAACATGTAAAAAACTTTTACCCAGAATATATAAAAAGCTGTTACAACTCAGTAATAAGGAGATAGCCCAACTTTTTTTAAAAGAGCAAACTATTTGGACTGTTCACCAAAGTTATCAGATGGCCAATGAGCACATGAAAAGATGCTCAGCATCATCCTGCATTAGGGAAACATAAAGTAAAACCACAATGAACTATAACTAAACGCCCACCAGAATTTTAGAGACTGACGTTGCCAAGAGTTGGTGAAGATGGAGAGATTGGAACTTTTCTGCACCGCTAGTGGGAATATAAAATGGTACAGCCACTTTGGAAAAACAGTTTGGAAGCATCATTTTTTCAAATTAAACATATATTAACACTAATTATTTGACTCTGCAATTCCCTTGTTAAATATTCATTGACGCAGGAGAAAATACACGGCAGCACCAAGACTTGTACATGAAAGTTCGTAGCAGTTTTATTCATAATATCCAAAAACTAGGAAGAACCCAAATGCCCATCAACTGGTGAACGGATGAAAAAATTGTCTTCTATCCATACAGTGAAATGCCACTCCCCAGTGAAAAGGAACAAATTACAGAATCAGTTGACAACATGGATAAATCCTGAAAGCATGGTGCTACAGGAAGGAGGCCAGACACAGCACGTCACACACTGAATGCACGATGCTGAGGGCATGAAACCACAGAAAAGGCAACCAATGACAAAAGCAGACCAGTGGTTTCCAGCGGCTGGTCTGGGAAAGGGCTGACTGCAGCAACTGCACGAAGGGGCTCATCAAGGTGACGAATGTGCCAGATAACTGAGGTGATTTCAAGACTGTATGTAGGTGTTAAAACTCTGGGTTATGGACCTAAAATGGTAAACTTTATTCTGTGTCAGTTATACCACCCCCCATAAAGGTGCCCATATAAAGGGAGAAAAAATATTTAAAAAAACACATTATTGGACTTTCCTGGTGGCACAGTGGCCAAGAGCCTGCCTGCCAATGCAGGGAACATGGATTTGATCCCTGGTCCAGGAAGATCCCACATGCTGCCGAGCAACCAAGTCCGTGTGCCACAACTACTGAGCCGCGTTCTAGAGCCTTGGAGTCGCAACTACTGAATCCAAGAGCTGCAGCTACTGAAGGCCACCCACCTGGAGCCTGTGCTCTGCAAAAAGAGAAGCCACTGCAATGAGAAGCCCTCACACCACAGGTAGAGAAAGCCCACACAAAAGCAATAAACAAACAAACCATTTTCTTAATTTAGGGTCACTTTGAAGAACTCTGAAAGGAGTATACTCATTTGAGGATTATATTAAGTTGCAATGTTTAAACTTTAACAACAGCTCAGTAATTGAATGCTGTGCCACGCCCTGCTCAGAATGCTAGGTCATCAAAAAAAAAATTAGGGCACAGCACCGTCTAGTGGTCAAATTGTATATTTCAAGTACTAAAGTCTGTTGAAATAAAACTGACATGAAAAGGTCTAGTAAAAAGTTTCACTTAATACTCCAAAGTAATTTTATACCATTTAACACCTACTAGTAGCAAAAAGATGAGAAATCTAAAATCTAATTTTGAGTGGCAATCACCTCATTTTAATTAGAAACAAAGCAAAATCTCTTGCTATCACTGTTAACAGTTTTCTGAAATGCAGAAGATTCAAAAACAAGTGAAACAGAAACAAGATATATAATTATTTTAAAAGAGAAAACAAAAATATTACAATTAGAAGTGTGGAGTAATGCACTGAGAACTGAGAGTTATCTTAAAAATTTTATAATGCATGAAGTCATCAAATATATGAATTTGATGTAAAATTTAATATATTTTCTGTAACACAACAACCACAGAATATAATTTATAATGGAGGAATATTCTATTAATAGTACCAGGAATAGCAGCAACAAAAATACAGAAAACACCTATTGATAATTCTAAGAGCAATGTATAATGCCCAGGGAAGAAAACTGTCANATTTAATACAGTTTCTGTAACACAACAACCACAGAATATAATTTATAATGGAGAAATATTCTATTAATAGTACCAGAAATAGCAGCAACAAAAATGCAGAAAACACCTGTTGATAATTCTAAGAGCAATGTATAATGCCCAGGGAAGAAAACTGTCAAAATTTACAGAATGGAGTACAAAACAGTTTATATAGTGAGACATGTTATTGCTTGATGGAAAAACTTGATGGAATATATGTCTCTTTCTCTTCAATTTATCTAGTTTATGGAACTTAAGTCAAAACCATCATAGCATTCTTCGGGAACTTGTTCATATAATTGAAGCTAATTCAGATTCTGCATATGTATCAATTCAGTTCAGTTCAGTTGCTCAGTCGTGTCCAACTCTTTGAGACCCCATGAGCCGCAGCACACCAGGCCTCCCTTCTATCATCAACTCCGAGAGTCCACTCAAACCCATGTCCATTGAGTCGGTGATGCCATNACGTGTCTGTGCATGTATACATATTGGCTTTTATTCATCAACTACACCCAGTACTCTGCAGCCTGACTTTTTTCTCATAGCGTTAAGACACAGAGGCGGTTCTGCATCGGCTGTAAAGCTTTCTTTCAGCTGCGCGCTGCTCAAATGCGCATGTTTCATAATTCATTTAACTAGTCCTCCACTGCGCGTGAGCATGCTCCGTCACTTCAGTTGTGTTTGATTCTTTGCGACCCTGTGGACTGTAGCCCACCAGGCTCCTCTCTCCATGGGATTCTCCAGGCAAGAATACTGGAGTGGTTTGCCATGCACTCCTCCAGGGGATCTTCATGACCCAGTGATTGAACCCGCATCTCCTGCAACTCCTGCATTGCAGGGAGATTCTTTACCACTGAGTCACATGGGAAACCCAGTCCTCCACTGGGGGATTCTAAAAGCAGTACCAATTATGTCGTGTTCAACAGAACATGAGAGTCCCATTTCTCCACATCTTCACTATCTCTGGCTATTAAACAATATTTTTCAAGGTTGGTTAATTTGATGGGTTAGACACTAGATGGCCTCACATTGGTTTCCTTTTCATGACTTTAATGAAGTTTGATTCCTTTTATACTATGTTACTGGCCATTTGGATTTTTTTTTTTTTTGGTTCATTGCACTCATATCCTCTGCCCATTTTTTGATTGATGTTTCAGCCTTCATTGATTTTAAATGTTTTGTGTGTCTTATGGATGCTTGCCTCTGTGATATAAAGCTGGTCTCACTGACTGGTTCTCAAGGATGGTGATTCAGTGGTGGGTTGATAAAAACTATCAGCTGCTGAGTTGATAGATACTTCCTCCTGTTCTTTTGTGTATCCAGAAATCCCAATTTTTATTTGTGGGATAGTGTGCCAGCCCCAGGAGACAGAGCCAAGACTGGTCACATCATTGCCCTACAAGTGCAGAGAAGGAGCAGGGGATCAAGGGCCCATTTGTGGCCCATAATATGAAAGGTGAGTGGCCTCAGAGGAGACCCTCTTGACCAGCTCCTCCCAGCTGGGGATTCCATGTGCAACCCAGAAGGAGACTAGTGCATGGGGAAGATGATGGGCTAGAAGGAGCAAAGCCCTTGATCACCATGAATACTGCAACAGCTTCTGAGACTATTACCTTCAGGGCTTCTGGGAGGAATGGAGTCGGTTCCCGGAAGTGGAGATTGTTGTCACATTGTAGAAGAAAGCATGAAGGATTTGAGGGTCTGGGGGTGTAGGAGCTGGGGTTGAAGAAAGAGGAACTGAACTGGACAAGATGCGGCATGTCAAGAGCTGAGCACATGCAGTGTGAGCTGGGAACCCCATCTGCTCCTAGATGTTTGCCCAGAAAACCCACATTGCTCACACAGGTGAGTGGCCCCCGTGGGCACCAGGGTTGGGGGATCCCTGTGGGAGGGCACAGGGGTACAGACATCTGGGTTAGAGCACAGTGAAGAACAGAAACCCCTCGGGACACACAGCCTAGGGCGGGAGAGGCAGTGGTCCTTCGCCCCGTGACAAGTGTCCAGCACCCACTGGTCCAGCTCTTTTCCCCTAAGACATGTAGGGACAAAACATGGCTGCCATAAGAAGACATCTTTCTCTTTTTCTCAAGTCATTTAATAGATGTGGCTGGCAAGCATTTGCCCCAGAGGAAGCACACCGGGAGGGGAGCGCATTCCGGCACCATCTTGCTAGTTGGGGTCCTGAAGGCTCACACCAACAAGGGAATTGCATTTTCATTTAGGTTGGGTTTGTGCCCATTTCTTTCCCCATCATCAAATGAACTGGGAGCAGAAACATCAGACTGGGTCATTCAAGTCCTCTGTCACATCTTAACACCATCATCGTCATCACCATCATCGTTATTATTACCAAATACCAAGTTTGTGTGTTTGACACACCACGAGGCCAAAGAAACCAAAGTTAGGAACAGACAAGGGTTTATTGCAGGGTCAAGCAAGGAGAACTGGGAATTGGGGGATGAGTGCTTGTGCTTAAAATACCCTGAGCTCCCCGCATGGTTCCAGCAAAGCACTTTAAAATTTTTCTCTTACACTGGAGTATAGTTGATTTACAATATTGGGGTTAGTTTCCAGTGTCCAGCAAAGCGATTCAGTTATACAGACCAAGTGAGGGAGCAGAAACCCCAGGGTATGTGACTGGCTTGTGCACAGTTCTCTGACTGATAATAGGCACCAGAGTAGCGTCACAGGAGTGAGTGTTAGCAATCCTTTGGTGCCAGTAGGTCTGATGGCTTTGTGTTCATGATCATCATAAGTTAATTTCTTTCATTTGGTGGTGGTTTTTAGTATCTGGAAAACTGAAGAAATATGCATCAGATACCATTATCGAGATACTTCAGAGAGGAGCTAAAACAGTGAGTATGAGGGAGGGCTCTGTGCCCAGGAAGGCCCCATAGGGTCCTGATCATTACATCATCATTATTGTTGTTGTTGTTACTGACAGTCACGCACAAGCATTCACACATTTTTACAGATGCTGGGGAAGCAAAAGTCATATACAGTTATAATTTGGGAGAAGGATACAAGAACATCAGTCTAAAAATTTTCTCCTTATCGCCTTGTGACATATTGTGTGTTCAGTTCAGTTCGGTGGCTCAGTCGTGTCCGACTCTTTGCAACCCCATGGACTGCAGCACACCAGGCCTCCCTGTCCAGCACCAACTCCCGGAGTTTACTCAAACTCATGTCCATTGACTCGGTGATACCAACCAACCATCTCATCCTCTGTCATCCCTTTTCCTCCTGCCTTCAATCTTTCCCTGCATCAGAGTCGTTTCAAATGAGCCAGTTCTTCACATCAGGTGGCCAAAATGTTGGAGCTTCAGCTTTAGCATCAGTCCTTCCAATGAATATTCAGGACTGATTTCCTTTAGAATGGACAGGTTGGATCTCCTTGCTGCCCAAGGGACTCTCAAGATTCTTCTCCAACACCACAGTTCAAAAGTATCAATTCTTTGGCGCTCATCTTTCTTTATAGTCCAACTCTCACATCCATACATGACTACTGGGAAAACCACAGCTTTGACAAGGCACACCTTTGTTGACAAAGTAATGTCTCTTGTTTTTTAACTTTCCTGCCAAGGAGCAAGTGTCTTTTAATTTAATTTAATATCATAGTTACGTTATATAGACTGCCTACATACTTCCTGCAACAAAGCAGGTATCAGAGTCTGGATTTCTCCAAAAGCAGAGCCTGAGATCCAGCCTTGGATGCTGGCAGTCTTCTTGGCAGGTGATTCTTGGGAGTGAGCCTGGGAAGAGTGAACAGCCACTGAAGGCACACTCACGGGTGGGTCTCATCGTGGATGACGGGGCCCAGTCCCACTGGGGACCCTCTGAGAAACTGCACGGAGAGCACCCAGGATTGGCCTGTGTGTGTGATGAGACATGTTGCTCCAGAGTTTGCTAATGTCCCTGCACTTCCATATCCCTCCTGCCTGTAGGGGACATTCCCCCAGATGCTGGGAAGGCTCTCCTGCAAGGAAAAAAGATGCAGGTGCTGGAGACGGGACACTGCCCACTGCGGCTGCAGAACTCAGATGCACCCTGGGGATTCAGAGTGAGGCACAACCAGCATCAGTACCAGGTTGTATAGAAACAGGAAGCACCAAACCAGTGGTCCTTTGAAACAAGCTGTTTAAGAATGTAAATAATCGATCCCAGCCTCACTCATTGCCACATTAAGACATTTCAGAACTATCTCCTCACATTAATCTATTGATACCTGGTAAGAAGTAGGCAACGTTTGCCTCCCACAGAGTCCACTGCACAAGCAGGAGGTCTTCAGGCTGTCCAGGGAGATGAATTCCAAGAGCAAAATTAGCAGAAATCCTCTGCAGAGTGAAAAAAATGGAAAAGCTGTGCTTCTCCAAGAGAAAAAAAGACAACTCTATACATCAACAATAAAGAAGCTGTAAACTCTCCCAGACACTGTCTCAAGGTTGAGAGATGTGAAGCATGGTTTCCAGTCTTAGAGGATCAGCACAGACCTCAGCTACACAGGGTAGGCTCTTCATCAGTTATCTCCCTAGACAACACTAAAATGACCACAAAAGCCAGAAAGATATAGACCCACATACACCCAACCAGAATATAATACTGATTATATTCTTTGCAGCCGAAGATGGAGAAGCTCTATACACTTAGCAAAGCCAAGACCGGGAGTTGACTGTGGCTCAGATTATGAGCTCCTTATTGCCAAATTCAGATTTAAATTGAAGAACATAGGAAAAACCACTAGACCATTCAGGTATGACCTAAATCAAATCCCTTATGATTATACAGTAGAAGTGAGAAATAGATTCAAGGGATTAGATCTGATAGACAGAGAGCCTGAAGAACTATAGACAGAGGTTCATGGCATTGTACAAGAGGCAGTGATTAAGACCATATCCAAGAAAAAGAACTGCAAAAAGGCAAAATGGTTGTTTGAGGAGGCCTTACAAATTACTGAGAAAAGAAGAGAAGTAAAAGACAAAGGATTAGTGGAGAGATATACCTATTTGAATGCAGAGTTCCAAAAAATAGCAAGGAGAGATAAGAAAGACTTCCTCAGTGATCTATGCAAAGAAATAAAGGAAAACAATAGAATGGGAAAGGCTAGAGATCTCTTCAAGAAAATTAGACATATCAAGGGAACATTTCATGCAAAGATGGGCACAATAAAGGACAGAAACAGTATGGACCTAACAGAAGCAGAAGATATTAAGAAGAGGTAGCAAGAATACACAGAAGAACTATACAAAAAAAGATCTTCACAACCCAGATAATCACAATGGTGTAATTACTCACCTAAAGCCGGACATTCTGGAATGAGAAGCCAAGCGGGCCTTAGGAAGCATCACTATGAAAAAGCTAGTGGAGGAATTCCAGTTGAGCTATTTTAAATCCTGAAAGATGATGCTGTAAAAGTACTGCACTCAATATGCCAGCAAATTTGAAAAACTCAGCAGTGGCCATAGGACTGGAAAAGGTCAGTTTTCATTCCAATCCCAAAGAAAGGCAATG
>SJYW01047181.1:239712-262573 GCA_006410735.1 Raphicerus campestris
GAAATGAACTAAGGAGGAGGTATTTACATGACAGAAATCTGTGTGCTCTGTAAGTCAGCCAGCACCCCCACCACCCAAGCAATTACTAAACATTTACCAGTATAACACTTATCCTGTGGTCGCAAAAGACACTGATGATAAGTCTACTTTAAAACCCCACATTCCAAGAGTCTTCCTTGCAAAGCACAGACAAGTTTCAAGACGTTTTTGCAAATTCTGGCTCTGAAGGATCAATTTGATTCTCTGAAACATTTCTTCCTCAAGAAAACCCATCTTCCTCATAAAAACCCATCTTCCTCATCTTCCTCATAAAAACCCATCCCCGGTGGTCCAGTGATTAAGAATCCACCTGGCAATGCAGGGGACGCAGGTTTGATCCCTGGTCTGGGAAGATGCCATGTGTTTTGGGGCCACTCAGCCTGTGTGCTACAACTACTGAAATCTGTGCTCTTAGAACCTGTGCAACAAGAGAAGTCACCGCAACGAGAAGCCTGCCCGCAGCAGCTAGAGAGCAGCCCCCACTCACTGCGCCTAGAGAACGCCCGAGGCAACAACAAAGCCAGCAACAAAGACCTGGTACGGCCAAAACTAAATAAATATTTTTTAAAAAGCCCATGGGATCTGGAGACTCAGCCCTCCATCCTGCTCCATGACCTAGTAGTTGCCAGGAAGTCTGAGTCCATCCCTTCATATTTACAAACTGCGGTTCTCTCATCTGCAAAATAACCTTCATGATACAACAGAAAGAAAGAGCAATAAAGGAGAAAGGGAAATAGGAGAAGGAAAATTAAATAAACACTCTGCAGAAGGCTTCAACTTTGGATAGAAGTAAAATGTGTGGTCCCAGTAGCACAGACAGTAAGGGTTGAATGGAATTACCCTCAGTTAAATTTCTTGTATTTTGTGTGAAGTGAGACGCCACTAATTGTATGGAGACTGTGCCTCTATGCTGCCCCATCCAGGTGGGAAAAGGCCCAGACTGAAGTTAAGGATGCATGTTGTTGCTTAGCTGCTTAGCCATGTCCAACTTTTTGCGACAGCACAGACTGTAGCATGCCAGGCTTTCCCATCCTCCGTTAACTCCCAGAGTGTGCTCAAGTTCATGTCCTTTGAGTTGGTGATGCTATCTGACCATCTCATGCATATTCTAATCTAATTCTAATCTCTGGATCCTCTGGGGATTATTTCTATTGTCCGTTCTTTCTGCTTATTCTTATTAATCACGTCTCCTTCCACGTCAGGCTAAATCTGATAGTTTACTAGTCATTACATTTGAAAATTACTTCTAGAACTAGTTTGCAGCCCATGGGATTTTCATGGCTCCTCTGAGGCTCCTGGCCAACTAGCAATCTGGCATTACCTAATTCTATCTTCAGATATTGAGACTCTCTAAGTCCCTGGATGTCTCTGCCTGAGGCTAAAGCCTGGTCTAGACTGCCTTTTGCTTTTTTTTTTTTTTTTCACTTTCCCTCTGATTCAGTGTTATTCCCAAAGTGCAACCTTTCGAGCTCCAACCTAAGCACAGGAGACAACCACAGGTGGCCCAACACCCCAACTTTCCCCGACCCCCAACCTCCCTCCAGCATGTCAGATGCATTGCTAAGCTGCTCAGTCACCTCAGGGCAAGAGTGACTGAATCCAGGCTCAGGTCTCTGATTGCTGTCTTCTCTTGAATCTCAGTCCTTTTGTTCTTTATTCCTGGCTAACTCTCTGATGCCTCAGTCAAACCTTCAGAATTATTTGGCCAGTTAGAGAACTTATCTTCAACTGAAGGATTAGATTGAATGACCCCAAAATTCCCCCAATCAAGTCTTAATTTTCTGAACACTGGGGAACTCTCGGTGACGTCACAAGAACTGACTGACGCTCGGCTGCCAGGGTGTTTAGGGACACAGCTATCATCCCTTACAGGGACCCTTGACTTTTCTCATCCTGAAGGTGTCTTCCAGTGTAACAGACTGCAGAGGTTTCCCCTGGTCATCTATGCAGCGAAGAGCAAAGGGCATGTGATTGACAAGGACTAGGGAAAGAGGCGTCCTAGGCCATGGGGAACTCTAGGGGCCAGCTGACTGCCCCAGATATCCCTAACACCCCATAGCCTGGGATGATCTCCTGTGAACCCAGCAGGCCCACAGCCCTCATCTCACCCAGGGCTGCAGCCCCTACTCTTCCTGGGTGCTGTCAAATACTGTTTGAAGACCCACTCACTCATAGACAACCCCAGAGGCCAAAGATGATACCACCTTCCTGCAACAAGGACGTCAGTGCCGCCCTGACTCAACTCAGTGTCAGGGATGTTCTGGGAGCTAGGCTGCAGGTATGCACAGGATACTTGACTTAATATGGACTACGCCTCTCCACCCACCTTTGCCCGCCCTGGATACACTGACTCCAGGAGTCTCACATACCCCGTGGAAAAGCAGAGCCCAGTGCTGCGTGCAGCCTCCTGGGTCCCAAGCCTCTTCCAGGGCCTCATGGACTTGCTGGCTTTCTGCTGCCCCCAACATTGCTGTGTGCATTGTGTCAGCTCTTCTGGTTGTCCTGCTAAGACAGGTGATCTAAACTACCCCGTCCACGGGCTTCAGAGGCAGGAGCGATGCTCTTTATGGGAAAGTTTTCAGACAAGGTGAAGTGTACACAGTAAAAATGAAAATGGACCCCTCAAAGTCACAGCCGCCGCCCCCAAGCCCGTTTCTGCAGGTAATGGTTGTTGGCGATTTGACAGATGTGATTTCAGAACGTGTCTGTGCATGTATACACATAGGCTTTTATTCATCAACTACACCCAGTACTCTGCAGCCTGACTTTTTTCTCATAACGTTAAGACACAGAGGCGGTTCTGCATCGGCTGTAAAGCTTTCTTTCAGCTGCACGCTGCTCAAATGCGCATGTTTCATAATTCATTTAACTAGTCCTCCACTGCGTGTGAGCATGCTCCGTCATTTCAGTTGTGTTTGATTCTTTGCGACCCTGTGGACTGTAGCCCACCAGGCTTCTCTCTCCATGGGATTCTCCAGGCAAGAATACTGGAGTGGTTTGCCACGCACTCCTCCAGGGGATCTTCATGACCCAGTGATTGAACCCACATCTCCTGCAACTCCTGCATTGCAGGGAGATTCTTTACCACTGAGTCACATGGGAAGCCCAGTCCCCCACTGGGGGATTCTAAAAGCAGTACCAATTATGTCGTGTTCAACAGAACATGAGAGTCCCATTTCTCCACATCTTCACTATCTCTGGCTATTAAACAATATTTTTCAAGGTTGGTTAATTTGATGGGTTAGACACTAGATGGCCTCACATTGGTTTCCTTTTCATGACTTTAATGAAGTTTGATTCCTTTTATAATATGTTACTGGCCATTTGGAATTTTTTTTTTTTTGGTTCATTGCACTCATATCCTCTGCCCATTTTTTGATTGATGTTTCAGCCTTCATTGATTTTAAATGTTTTGTGTGTCTTATGGATGCTTGCCTCTGTGATATAAAGCTGGTCTCACTGACTGGTTCTCAAGGATGGTGATTCAGTGGTGGGTTGATAAAAACTATCAGCTGCTGAGTTGATAGATACTTCCTCCTGTTCTTTTGTGTATCCAGAAATCCCAATTTTTATTTGTGGGATAGTGTGCCAGCCCCAGGAGACAGAGCCAAGACTGGTCACATCATTGCCCTACAAGTGCAGAGAAGGAGCAGGGGATCAAGGGCCCATTTGTGGCCCATAATATGAAAGGTGAGTGGCCTCAGAGGAGACCCTCTTGACCAGCTCCTCCCAGCTGGGGATTCCATGTGCAACCCAGAAGGAGACTAGTGCATGGGGAAGATGATGGGCTAGAAGGAGCAAAGCCCTTGATCACCATGAATACTGCAACAGCTTCTGAGACTATTACCTTCAGGGCTTCTGGGAGGAATGGAGTCGGTTCCCGGAAGTGGAGATTGTTGTCACATTGTAGAAGAAAGCATGAAGGATTTGAGGGTCTGGGGGTGTAGGAGCTGGGGTTGAAGAAAGAGGAACTGAACTGGACAAGATGCGGCATGTCAAGAGCTGAGCACATGCAGTGTGAGCTGGGAACCCCATCTGCTCCTAGATGTTTGCCCAGAAAACCCACATTGCTCACACAGGTGAGTGGCCCCCGTGGGCACCAGGGTTGGGGGATCCCTGTGGGAGGGCACAGGGGTACAGACATCTGGGTTAGAGCACAGTGAAGAACAGAAACCCCTCGGGACACACAGCCTAGGGCGGGAGAGGCAGTGGTCCTTCGCCCCGTGACAAGTGTCCAGCACCCTCTGGTCCAGCTCTTTTCCCCTAAGACATGTAGGGACAAAACATGGCTGCAGTAAGAAGACATCTTTCTCTTTTTCTCAAGTCATTTAATAGATGTGGCTGGCAAGCATTTGCCCCAGAGAAAGCACACCGGGAGGGGAGTGCATTCCGGCACCATCTTGCTAGTTGGGGTCCTGAAGGCTCACACCAACAAGGGAATTGCATTTTCATTTAGGTTGGGTTTGTGCCCATTTCTTTCCCCATCATCAAATGAACTGGGAACACAAACATCAGACTGGGTCATTCAAGTCCTCTGCCACATCTTAACACCATCATCGTCATCACCATCATCGTTATTATTATTACCAAATACCAAGTTTGTGTGTTTGACACACCACGAGGCCAAAGAAACCAAAGTTAGGAACAGACAAGGGTTTATTGCAGGGTCAAGCAAGGAGAACTGGGAATTGGGGGATGGGTGCTTGTGCTTAAAATACCCTGAGCTCCCCGCATGGTTCCAGCAAAGCACTTTAAAATTTTTCTGTCTTACACTGGAGTATAGTTGATTTACAATGTTGAGGTTAGTTTCCAGTGTCCAGCAAAGCGATTCAGCTATACAGACCAAGTGAGGGAGCAGAACCTCCAGGGTATGTGATTGGCTTGTGCACAGTTCTCTGACTGATAATAGGCACCAGAGTAGCGTCACAGGAGTGAGTGTTAGCAATCCTTTGGTGCCAGTAGGTCTGATGGCTTTGTGTTCATGATCATCATAAGTTAATTTCTTTCATTTGGTGGTGGTTTTTAGTATCTGGAAAACTGAAGAAATATGCATCAGNCCCTCAACATGATGAACTCCATAACAAAGAGGAGATGACCCAGACTAGCTAGGGGGACTTGGTCATCACGCCTGACCCAACACCACAGTCTTTCACGTCCCAATCACAAAAGGTATCTGTTTACAACCAAAGGACGTGGACTGTCCTTGTGCTCTGAAGACAGGAAGCAAGAGGAACATGTGGATTAGAGCTCAACATCCCTCAGAGGTTTGTCTGCCATCTGCAAAGTGGAGTCTCTGCCAAGGCTTCTTCTTGGTTTGGGACCCTGCTGCCGGCAGTCACAGAGNTCCCTCAGAGGTTTGTCTGCCATCTGCAAAGTGGAGTCTCTGCCAAGGCTTCTTCTTGGTTTGGGACCCTGCTGCCGGCAGTCACAGAGTGTCCCTCTAACAGGCCAAGGCAGAGGGCCTAAGGCAGTCCTTGGGGGAAGCCCAAGCTCTGTGCCCGGTGACCCCAGCTCCCTCCAAGGGACGGCCTGCCGGGTGCTGCCTGACAGTCTTCAGGGGCTCATGAACCTTCCTGAAGCCCGCGTGGGCAGGCAGAGCCTGCAGGTGCTGGGTTCCCAAAATAGCCAAGTCAGAGCTCAGAAACCACAAGGCCGAGATGCACTCGCCCTGCCCTGCCGACTACGGTGGCCAGCACACCTGGGAAGAGGCCCGGCACTGAGCAGCTGGCTGCCCTGGAAGAGCCCAAACCCATCCACCAAGGAGAAGAGGTACAGATATTTCAGGGGCTGGTTACATGAGAGAGCAGGGGCAGCCCTGGGACTGGGCTTGGTCCAAGGCAGCGTGCTGAAGGTTCTCCCAGACTGCTTCTCTTAAATCGCTTCACTTATTTAAAACATACAGAGACATGTATAGATGTGTTCATGCATATATATGTCCATTTTAAAAAAAGAAAAGTTAAAATTAAATACAGATAAACCTTCATAAAAAGTGAAGATAAAGAGGATGGGAGGTGGGAGGGAGGTTCAAGAGGGAGGGGACACATGGACGCCTGCGGCTGAGTCATGTTGATGTATGACAGAACCCAGCACAAAGTCATAAAGCAATTATCCTTCCATNTGCTTCTCTTAAATCGCTTCACTTATTTAAAACATACAGAGACATGTATAGATGTGTTCATGCATATATATGTCCATTTTTAAAAAAGAAAAGTTAAAATTAAATACAGATAAACCTTCATAAAAAGTGAAGATGAAGAGGATGGGAGGTGGGAGGGAGGTTCAAGAGGGAGGGGACACATGGACGCCTGCGGCTGAGTCATGTTGATGTATGGCAGAACCCAGCACAAAGTCATAAAGCAATTATCCTTCCATTAAAAACAAGTAAATATTTTTAAAAGAAAGAGAGAAAAACAATACTGCTTATATTCTCACCTTCCTCATCTTATTTCTAAGTTTTGTCTACTTTCTTTCTCTCTTATAGTGTGACAGGTGTGTGCGTGTATGTTTCAATGTGCATGTTTTACTTGCTATATTTTCACATAATATTAGGCCATGGATATCTTTTGATCCCATTACATTCTTCAATGTGAGTTTAAATGCCTATGTAACCCCACTTAATTGGATGTATCCAACTAATCCAGTTATCCAACTAATTAGTTATCCAACTAATCCCCAATTCTGGAATTGCCTCTTCTTTTCCCATTGGTCCATTTTGAAACCATTTTTGTAAATCATTCTTTATCCAATGAAATAAAACTCTGCCTTCATGTTTTTATCCAGGGTTGCTGGCTTTGTTTGCTTGGGATTTTTGTTCACTCTATGATAATACCTAGTCAGCTAAGTAATCACCTACAAATCCCTCCATAGAGGGAGAGACAGGCCGGCATCCTTTCCGTTAATGCACACTACCCAGGCCTGCTTGTGGGCACTCGATGCATTTCTCGGAGCCCCTCCTGCCCCATCCTCTCCTCACAGCCCCATGCCTTCCTGGACTCCTCTCCACCACAGATATTCCCCGCTCCTCAGGTGTCAGACCTCCTCAGAATGCTGCATTTGCCTACAAGTTCTTTGGAGCCACTTTATGACATCCTGGTGGCAACTGCCAGGAATTCCTTCCTGGTATGGTGAGGGACACCTGATGTCTCTTCTGATCCATGGTCATTTGAAGGCCTCCTGGGCATTGAGTGGGGCTTCCCAGGTGGCACTAGTGGTAAAGAACACACCTGCCAATGTAGGAGATGTAAGAGATGTGGGTTCCAATCCCTGAGTTGGGAAGATCCCCTGGAGAAGAGAATGGCAACCCACTCCAGTATCCTTTCCTGGAGAATCCCATGGACAGAGGAGCCTGGTGGGCTACAGTCCACGGAGTCGCAAAGAGTCAGACCCAACTTGAAGAGACTTAGCATGCACGGGCATCAGGTGTGGATGTCCACGGCGCTGCATTCACTTTCCCTCTGCAGACGCAGAACATGGTGTCCCCGGCGCAGGAGCTCTGGGTTGCCATGGGCAAGAATACTGGAGTGGGTAGTCATTCCCTTCTCTGCTGCTACTGCTACTGCTGTTTCCATGAGCAACCAAGAACTCATACCCACCAGCCTCACCTGAGTACAATCCTCCAGGAACAAAACTGTGCCATTAGAAATATAACAACTGTCAACAACATGTCAAGAGCACAGTGTGAAGACCGAAATTTTTTATTTAAAATGAAATTTTAAACTATCACTATCTTGAATAACTATTCTGCATTTATTTCTACCCTGAAACTCAATAAAACTCAGACATACCAAGTCCTACATCACCCATACACACACCTACACACATAGACTCACACACACAGCCTTACACACCCATTGTACTTATCCCAGGCCGCTAGAGAATGCACTTCACACATGGGTAATAGTATATAGACATCAGGATTTGGAGAATAGCCATGACACTCAGGAAACAGGCTCCTCAGACTCAACATTCATGCCATGCTCCCTACAACTTGGAAGAGGGAGCTGGGGGCTTCTGGGAGAGGGGGCAGGGGCTGGCCCTGAGGGGGTGGCACCATGGAAGGCAGTGGGACCAGGGAACATGAGGCATAGGCCTGACAGAAGGGTGGGTGCTGGGGGCCCCAGGAGCCTAAGGGCCAACTGGAGGCTGAGATCTGGTTGAAACGAAGCCCTAGAGATGTCTAAGGAGTGTACCAGGCAGAAGACAATGTCTTCCATTTCCAGGGTTGTTTTTGGCGTTGTCCACTTTAGCTGTAGTCATAAATCATAATCCGAGCAACAGCGTACAAAATTAAGTTAGCATATGTTCATGTATGTCCTGTGAGAACTGGAAACACACACAGGCACACACACACAGCGCTCAGCATCTCCATGGGCAGGGCTTTGCTCTCACACCATCTTCATCAGCATTCCTTTCCTATTCCAGACAAATAGCTTAATCATTCATCACAGGAACTTCCCGGAAGGCCCATCAACTCTTTGGTGGAGAATATCCACAGTTTCCAAGCTGAGATACTTAGAATCCTTCACCTTGCTGCTCACTCTTTTCCAGTCCTAATGGAGCTCATGGTAAATTAGGCATCCACTTCTCAGTAGATTCCTCCCTCGCTGCCTCGGGCAATGCCCACGAAGTTCTGGGGGTGTGGACCNTTGGAATCCTTCATCTCGCTGCTCACTCTTTTCCAGTCCTAATGGAGCTCATGGTAAATTAGGCATCCACTTCTCAGTAGATTCCTCCCTCGCTGCCTCGGGCAATGCCCACGAAGCTCTGGGGGTGTGGACCTTACTCTCCTGCAAACAGGAAACTCAGCTCTTCTCATCCACAGCTGGTTATGGGGACATCCAGGGGTCTAGCACCCAAGCCCTGCATGGAGATCGTGGGTGACTGGGACTATTTCCCTACAAGCTGTTGGTTGGTGTGGTTCCTCAGTTGTGTTCAACTCTTTTGTGACCCTACGGGCTGGAGCCCATCAGGGTCCTCTGTCCATGGGATTTCCCAAGCAAGAATACTGGGGTGGGTAGTCATTCCCTTCTCTGCTGCTACTGCTGCTGCCAAGTCGCTTCAGTTGTGTCCGACTCTGTGCGACCCCATAGACAGCAGCCCACCAGGCTCCATCCCTGGGATTCTCCAAGCAAGAACACTAGAGTGGGTTGCCATTTCCTTCTCCAATACATGAAAGTGAAAAGTGAAAGTGAAGTCGCTCATTGGTGTCCGACTCTTAGCAGCCCCATGGACTAGGGGATCTTAAAGACCCAGGGATCGAACCTGCCTCTCCTGTATTGGCAGGAGCCTTCTTTACCACTGAGCTACCTTGGAAGGCCCTCTATATAAGTCACTGATGGGTAAATATTACTTTTTAATTCATAAAAATACATAGATAAAAATTATTTTATTAATCATCAAACATCCCCAGATGAAAATAAGGCAAGAAAAAAAGGAAATTGAGTTCTAAAAGCCATTAAAGAAGAGAGTTAAAAATGAAAACCAATATAGCTAAGGTACCAAAAATAAGGGGGAAGGGAGACCTGGTTAAGTGGTAGAAATTTCTTGTAATCACCTCCCAAGGTATAAAACACAAGTGCTCTGAACACAGCTGTTAAGAATCACTAGTTGAATCATTTCAAAGGCTTTGCTCTGCCCTCTGAGTCTACTTCTCAATTTCCTCTCCATTATCGGCTGTGTGGATTTTTCATTCAAACAATAGCTGCTGTTAATGGATGTCCTGTTTTGTGCCATAATAAGCTCAACCTGCCATTGCACCCTTCCAGGTACCAGGTCACAAACACTCACCACACGAAGACCCAGCCTTGAGCTTGCTGTATCCATGACAGCAACAGATGCCACATCGTGTCTACCATTTGAGGTCTCCCCACTATTTTATCTGTCACCATGGCAACAGGAGAGCCCTGGGAGCAGCCCTAAGGTATCTCCAGATATAAACACTGTCTCCCAAGCAACATAGCTGCCTGCTGGCCAAAGCTTGCAGGGCTCAGGGTGTCACCAGCCTGCTGAGGAACCATGGGCGAGTTCCGGGACTGGCCAGGCCCCCGGTGATGAAGGTGAGACAGTGTCATTTACATCATGAGGAAGGAAACTGACTAGAGACAACTCTAGTAGGCGTCAGTGTCACCATCCAGGGCTGCTGGGGTCGATATGAAGGGGACCCAGCTTCACCCTCGTGCAGGGCACTGAGGGAGGGGCCCCCAGGGTGATGGAGCAGCTCTGATGTGGCAACATTTGATGGACACTCTCAGGCCCGTTCACATCAGGTGGCCAATCCCTGATTAAGGGAACACGCCCAACGCTCACAGGAGGCCCGTTGTGTGCCATGCAGAAAATCCTGGTCAGGAATTCCAATTGCAGTCACCTTTGTAATCAGCATTAATCCAAGGCATCCAACTCCATCTCACTTCCTCTCCTTGCCCACTGGGATGGGTAACTCCCCCTGAGAGTCCAGCATTCATCTAGAAGGCTCTCACACACCTTCCCATCACAGCTCAGAGGGCTGGTGTTGTCGTTTTCATTTCACAGACTACAAAGCTGAGCTTTCAAGGCATTTGAAGCAGAACCCAGATTCAAAGCCCATGCAGTGGTCTGTATTTAGACCACACTGTTAAATTTAAATTTCCAACAAACAGCAAATAAACTTTAGCACAAGTATATCCCAAATATTGCATGGGACAATATTTTTATCTGTTATGTCTGGAAACCCCATTGAAACTGATGTTGCTCCTCACCACATTTAAAATAGGTGACTATTAACAGGCGCATGAAAGGATACTCAGCATCACTAATTATTCAGTTCAGTTCAGTCACTCAGTCGTGTCCGACTCTTTGCGACCCCATGAATCGCAGCACGCCAGGCTTCCCTGTCCATCACCAACTCCCAGTGTTCACTCAGACTCATGTCCATCGAGTCAGTGATGCCATCCAGCCATCTCATCCTCGGTCGTCCCCTTCTCCTCTTGCCCCCTATCCCTCCCAGCATCAGAGTCTTTTCCAACGAGTCAACTCTTTGCATGAGGTGGCCAAAATACTGGAGTTTCAGCTTCAGCATCATTCCTTCCAAAGAAATCCCAGGGCTGATCTTCTTTAGGATGGACTGGTTGAATCTCCTTGCAGTCCAAGGGACTAGCAAGAGTCTTCTCCAACACCACAGTTCAAAAGCATCAATTCTTCGGCACTCTGCCTTCTTCACAGTCCAACTCTCACATCTATACATGACCACAGGAAAAACCATAGCCTTGACTAGATGGACCTTTGTTGGCAAAGTAGTATCTCTGCTTTTGAATATGCTATCTAGGTTGGTCATAACTTTTCTTTCAAGGAGTAAGCATCTTTTAATTTCATGGCTGCAATCACCATCTGCAGTGATTTTGGAGCCCCCCAAAATAAAGTCTGCCACTGTTTCCACTGTTTCCCCATCTATTTCCCATGAAGTGATGGGACCAGATGCCATGATCTTCATTTTCTGAATGTTGAGTTTTAAGCCAACTTTTTCACTCTCCTCTTTCACTTTCATCAAGAGGCTTTTTAGTTCCTCTTCACTTTCTGCCATAAGGTGGTGTCATCTACACTAATTATTAGACAAATGCAAATCAGACCTACAATGAGGTGCCATCTCACACTAGTCAGAATGTGTGTTGTGCTTAGTTACTCAGTCATCTCTGACTCTTTGTGACCCTGTGGACTGTAGCACATCAGGTTCTTCTGTCCATGGAGATTCTCCAGACAAGAATACTGGAGTGTGTTCCCATACCCTCCCCTGGGGATCTTCCCAACCCAGGGATTGAACTAACATCTCTCAAATTGTAGGCAGATTCTTCACTATCTGAGCCACCAAGAAAAGCCAAGATTACTGGAGTGGGTAGCCTCTCCCTTCTCCAAGGGATCAGCCCAACCCAGAAACCAAACCAGGGTTTCCTGCATTGCAGGCAGATTCTTTGCCAGCTGAGCTACCAGGGAAGCCCCTTGGTCAGACTGGTCATCATTAAAAAGCCCAGAAATGATAAATGCTGGAGAGGGTGTGGAGAAAAGGAAACCCTCTTGTTGCTGGGAATGTAAGTTGGTACTCTTTTTCTTGTTGTTTTGTTGTTAAACCATGTCCAGCTCTTTGAGACCCACAGACTGTGTAGCTGCCAGGTTCCTCTGTACATGGGATATTTCAGACAAGAATACTGGAGTAGGCTGCTATGCTCTTCTCCAGGGGATCTTCCCGACCCAGGGATCGAACTTGTGTCTCCTGCAGTGCAGCAGCTTCTTTTACCACTGAACCACCTGGGAAGCCCCTGTAAGTGGGTACAGTTCAGTTCAGTTGCTCAGTTGTGTCCGACTCTTTGCAACCCCATGAACTGCAGCATGCCAGGTCTCCCTGTCCATCACCAACTCCCCAGGTTCACCCAAACCCACGTCCATCAAGTCAGTGATGCCAGCCAACCATCTCATCCTCTGTCGTTCCCTTCTCCTCCTGCCCTCAATCTTTCCCAGCATCAGGGTCTTTGCAAATGAGTCCACTATTCTCATCAGGTGGCCAAAGTATTGGAGTTTCAGCTTCAACATCAGACCTTACAATGAACACCCAGGACTGATCTCCTTTAGGATGGACTGGTTGGATCTCCTTGCAGTCCAAGGGACTCTCGAGAGTCTTCTCCAACACCACAATTCAAAAGCATCAATTCTTCAGTGCTCAGCTTTCTTTATAGTCCAACCACTATGAAAAACAGTATGGAGAACAGTATGGCTTTTCCTGAGAAAAGAATCTTTTAAAAATGTATATATGTACAACTGAATCACTTCGTTGTAAAGCAAAAATTAATACAACACAGTAAATCAACTGTATGTCAGAAAATGTGATAAAAAAAAAACAGGTGGCTACTCACGGGCTAGGATGTCAGTGCTGGCTGCTGGTTGGGTCCAGTCACAGAGACGGGAAGGTCATGTGTGCTGGCTGCCTGCCCCAGGGTGTCTGTCCCTGTAGAGGTCAGGTCAAAGGCAGAGGATGTGAACCAGCAGAACAGCCACCAGGTACCGTTGTCCCTGTGCACGATGGCTACGGGCACCCCAGGCCTGGGAGTGATGCAGGCTGAGTCCTGACAGAGGGGAGGGGGATGCCCCAGAGCTAATTGGAGATTGGTGCTCAGACTAGAGATGGTGCAGGCATGTCAGATAGTGAGCTCTCACTTGGCAAGAAGCATGGCCCTCAATGACCAGCTTGCCTTAATGCCTGGCATTGTGTGAGTCTCCTCTTAACTTTCAAACCCTGACCACAGAAGCCAAGACACATGGGGGCAAGAATGAATCCTGGCCAGGAACCTACAGAGAGGCTGGGGTCTTGGCAAGCAGCTTTCCTTGTGTGTGGATTCCTGACTTGGTTCCATTCTTCTCAGGAGAAAGTTCCTTATTGGCAGGGAACATGGTCTAGGAGGGCTGCAGACGCCCCCATTCCCAGAGATTCCAAGACAAGAGAAGGCTAACATCAGACTGTCTAATAGCAGCCTACTCAGTCAAGATAAGAGCCAGATCTGGCTTGCAGGTCCCAGTGCTGGGGAGTGGGCTTGTTGGCTGAACCTGAGCCCCCTAGGAATTCAGTCACCCTTTGCTTGCATTCTGGTGGTGATAAAGAGCAGGAGTCTTGGGAGCTAGGGAGAAACTTGATGGTGATTTGACTGGTCACTCAACCTAACACTTGGAAATGGAGTGTTCAGTCTGACAGAGTATCTCTGGCAAGGACCTGCAGACCAGTGATGGGGTACAGCTTTGGATTTGGGGTGCAGGGAGGTGTAAGAGAGCTCCCTATTTATACTAATGATGGACAGAGGCTGGGACTGGAGCTCATGTGGCGGCACTGGATGTTCTCTGCCCATCCTCAGCAACCGACTCTAAAACACCTGGTAGCTTGTCATCCGATGCTCCAAAAATTTCCACCTGCCCCAGGTGGGGTTAGGAAGAACTGGTGACCGGATGGACTGGAGGGCCAGTGCCAGCTGACCCAGAAGGTTGAAAGGACCCCTCCCACAGCTTTCCTGTGCCCCATCGTGGCAGCCTGGAGGAAGTCAGGACCGTGTCACAAGGTGAGGAGCCAGCCCTGAGCAGGTAGTGGGCCTCGGTGTTGCAATTCGGATGGGTTCCTGGAGATCTGCCAAACAATTGGGCCAACCTAGAGCAAGATGGGATGAGGGGAGAGAATGGCCTCGTGGATAATGGATCATTGGATGGTGGGATTCAGAGGACACCAGGGGTGACTCCGAGGCTGACAGGGGTACCCCAAGAGCAGAGTGAGTTGCTTAGACAGGGTGGCATTAACAGCAGGCTGGGGTGTGCCTGGGGCTCATGGAATACTCTGCAAGCAGTGATGCTCTTTGCTGTAGTGCTGCCATGGGCCAAACCCAGATGAGGACTTCTTCCCTCCTCATCTCCTGACCTGGGCCTGAACCCAGCCCCTTCATGCTGCTGACTGGATTAGAATCGAACAACTGCCTCAGAGGCAGGATGTGTGTGTGGAGGGAAATATCAGAGAATCAGCCCAAGGGCAGTGGCCAAGTGGGACACCCCAGTGTGGAAGGCTGGCCTGCCCACTGGGGATGAAGGGTAGAAGTGGGAGAAGACAGGAAGAATGGTCCTTATGTTCACTCATCATGCACCACTGTCAGTGAAATGAGAGCATACAAATGTGTGTGTATTATCACATCATTGTGGTATTTGTGTTTTATATATATTGCAAAACACACGCAAAATGCATTAAAGGATGAGACAAAGCCAAAAGGATATTTTTCAATGTTCTTCTAAAAATTCTGGTCTTAACTATACTGGATTATACTCAGTGGACAATATACCTGTAGGGCAGGGTTTGGGCTTTCCTGGTGGCTCAGTGGTAAAGAATCTGCCTACCACCTGACTCGAAGAGCCAACTCACTGGAAAAGACCCTGATGCTGGGAAAGATTGGGAGCAGGAGGAGAAAGGAGTGACAGAGGATGAGATGGTTGGATGGCATCATCAACTCAATGGACATGAGTTTGTGCAAACTCCAGGAGATGGTCAGTGACAGAGAAGCCAGGCATTCTGGAGTCCATGGGGGTCACAAACAGTCAGACACGACTTAGCAACTTATCAACAACAGCAAAACAGGAGATGTGGGTTCGATCCCTGGGTCCAAAAGATCCCCTGGAGGAGGATATGGCAACTCACTCCAGTATTCTTGCCTGGGGAATCCCATGGACAGAGGAGCCTGGTGGGCTACAGTATACAGGGAGTCTCAAGAGAGTCAGATACGAGTTTGTGACTAAACAATAGGTTAGGGTTTGCGGTATGACTCTAGGTATAAGTCCTCTTTCATATAATTCTTGCTCCTGTGATCTTGAAAGAGGCCTCCTGTGAGATCTGACAGAGAGTGGATGTTTTCACACTGTCAGATGTCTTCTCTTTCCCTGAAAAATCCCGAGTATAATCTTCACTTTGCAGTTTGGTGCCATCTGTCCCTCAGTGGGGGTGGGTGTACTTGGGCGAGAAAACGAAGCCCCCAATCCCACTTAACTGGGCACCCACCCAAGGGTGGGCACATGCTCCCAGTGTTTGCACCAGGCAAGATTTTATTCTGTAGATGCAAAATGAAAATGGAAATTTTTTTCCGTGTGAACCCTCCACTTCAGAGACCTCAGACGCAGCAGGTGGCAGCCACCCCCTCACCTCCTGGGCCTGGGAGGCAGAGGCAGGAAGATGTAGAGTGCAAACCCATCATAGCCTCTTTATCAGGTCGTGGGAATTCTTGACAGTGAGCCTCTGGGGACTCCCACTGCAGACACGCTCTGATTTCAGCTCCAGCTCCCACGAGGTGAAGGAGCATCAGTTCCCAAATCATTCAGAGGGCTGAGAGCTGATGTCTGCGTGGTCTTCTGCAGCCAGGCCTCTGCTTCTGCAAAGCCATCCCTGGTCTTTGCTGAACCCTTGGAGCTCACCATATGCTGTGCCCACCTAACCATCCCACACAGGGCAGTTGATGATTTTTCCTCCGGTTCTTCCTGGGTTCAGATCCACATTTCTAGGATTTTTTTTCCCCTGAGGGAAAAAGTCCATGAATAGAACTTTTGACTTGTTTTACCCTAATGTTCTCTCTGGAGCGATGATCTGGATGGATGAAAAGAAAATCACTGGGTGAAAAGTCATGTAAGATTTAAGTAGGACATCCATACAGATGTATTCAGGAATTGCACAGAAGACTTTTGAAATGGCAAAATTCCAGTCTTCCTGGCTGAGTTAAATCTTTCAGACTTTACCTGAGTGAAGTCAGGCAATCCTGAGTCAAGGATTTTGAAAGCTAAGACAGATGGATTGACTCAGAAGCAGGACCACTTGGCCCCTGCTCCTGGCAGGTGAGCAGCTGGAAGTTTGCAGGCCTGTGCTGGTGGGGCGTCTCCCCATCACTGTCTCCCATCTAAACTGTTATCCCAGTCCCCCCTCCACCTCTCCTCCCTCCTGTTATTATTTGTGAGAGCTGAGTAATAAAGGAATGGTTAGACCTCTAGAACCAATCACTTCCGCTTACATCTCCAGCCTTATTAGAAATTGCAAATAATAAATCATGAATGAGAATGTGTGGGTCAAAGAAGACACCTCACAAAAGACTAAACCAGCTGTTGATATGAATCATTAATAATAATCAGTGTCTGTGCAGACTCGAAGAACAGACGTGTGGACACTGGGGGAAGGAGACAGTGGGACAAATTCAGAAGGTAGCGCTGACATATATGCACTGCCGTGTGTAAGACAGACAAAACTAGCAGGAAGCTGCACAGCACAGGGAGCTCCACTGTGATGACCTGGATGGGTGGGATGGGAGGGTGCGAGGGAGGCTCAAGAGGGGAGAGCATCTATATCCAAACAGCTAATTCACTTTGCTGCACAGCAGAAACTAACACAACACTGTAAAGCAATCATACTCCAATAAAAATGCTAATAATAATCACAGTGTCTGGAGTTTCGGGACCTGGGGCTGGGTCCTCCGAAACCAACACGTTTAATGGCCTCACTTTCCATAAATGTGCATGCACAAGCTGGGAAGGCGCCATTCCATCAGGACAGATGGTGAGAACTCCTCTCCCACCCATGTGGTCCAGAAGGCAGCCTGCAGAGCAGACCAGGCTACAAAGAAAATCCGCTGAGCAGAGGATCGGCAGAGAGGAAGGTCCACAGGGGACTCGGCTTGCGCTCCAGAAGCATCCCTACTCTCGTGGAGATACCCAGCAGCCGCTATCTTTTCTATTTCTCAGTGTGTCTCATTTCTCTCTCTTTGCTTGCCTTCTGTCCTCTCTTTTCTTCCTTTCCTTTCATTCCTCTCTCTTACCTTTCTTTCCTTCTCTCTGTCCTGAACCTTCTTTTGAGTATTCCTAGGGCAGTAAAGTGCGGGCCAGCAGTTCAGGTTGAGATAAAGTAGATGGGGTATAGCATGCTCACTGAATTTCAGAAGATTCAGGCGTTCCCCCCTCCCCAGGGGAAAAAGATTACCTAGCTCCCTGGATTTGTCCTGACTTTTGGCTGACACTGAATGGACTGTTTAAATCTTCATTATTTTAACATGACAAGTGTTGGGACTTCCCTGGAGGTCCAGTGATTAAGACTCTGGGCTTGAAATGCAGGGGCCCTGGGTTTGATCCCTGGTCAGGGAACTAGATCCCACGTGCCATATCCCGTATACCTCAACAAAGATCAAAGATCCTGCACGCTACAACTGAGACCCAGTGCAGCCAATTAAATTTTTTTAAAAAGAGTAGAACTACTACTTTAAAAATGGCAAATGTTGGACAGGATGTGTAGGAAAGGGAACCCTCGTGCACTGATGATGAGAATGTAAATTGGTGCATCCACTATGGAAAATAGTATGAAGTTTCCTTTAAAAACTAAATATAGTGTACCATCTTATTCAGCAATTCCACTTCTGAGTATTTACCCAAAGGAAATGAAATCACTATCTAGAAGAGATATCTGCACCCCCATGGTTCATTGTGGACTTATTCATCATAATCAAGGCATGGAAACGACCTAAGTCTCCATCAGATATATGATATACATGTATACACAATGGACTCTTATTCAGTCACAATAAAGAAGGAGATCCTGCCATTTGGAGGGACCTGGAGGACATTATGCTAAGTAAAATAAGTCAGACACAGGAAAAATACTGCATGAACTCACTCATTTGGGGAATATAGGAAAATTGAGGACATAGCAGCAGTGAGTAGAATGGTGGCCACCAGCGAGGAATTGGGAGTGGGGAGAAGCAGGGGGAGATGAGGTCAAAGGGCTGCTGCTGTAGCTTAGTCACTAACTCGTGTTCAACTCTTGCAGCCCCATGCGCTGTAGCCCAAGAGGCTCCTCTTTCCACGAGATTTTTCAGGCAAGAATACTGGAGTGGGTTGCCATTTCCTTCTCCAGGGGATCTTCCCAGCCCAGAGATCAAACTCACATCCTCCTACACTGCAGGTGAATTCTTTACCACTCAGCCACATGGGAACAGCTGAACCTGCCTGAGCCCGGAGGAACTTCAGTAGGGGACCCACCCAGCCACACACAGAGTCGTGAGAAATAAGAAATGGCTGTGGTGTTCATCCAAGTATTTAGATTTGTTTGTGACACAGCAATTCATGAAACAAAGTCCAGTTTGGCAATTTGAGCTCACCTGACTTGAATATACGGATCCTTCCAAGATTTTCTCTGCCAACCCTGCCCTCTCCAAAGTCTCTTCTAGATGCTGGCAGGGCGGGGCTGTGGGAGGAGGGGCTGGTTGCTCCGGTGTTCTCCCACCTCAGTGAGGCTCAGGTTCCCCTAATCCCACTCCGACAGCCCGAGGTACCTACCCTGCCCCACAGTGGCCCTAACGAGCTACCTGCTTCAGCACTGCTATGTTCTGTCCATCTGAGATGGCCCCGGAATGCTGGCTGGGGCCAGCTCTCATCCCTTCCTGTTGTCTGGTGACACAGCAAATCTCTCAGTCACCCAAGCTGGCAGTCTCATCGCTGTTACTCAGCTGGCCTCCTGGCCCAAAGCCTCGGCTAGAGCGGTCCCTCTCACTTACACCCTGGGCATCCTCGGGCATGCTCTCTCTCTCTTCCTGTCTCTCTGTCTCCCCATCTTTGTCTCTATCTGTGTGCCCATCTCTCTATTTCTCTGTGTGTGTGTCTCTGTCAATCTCTGTTTCTCTCTGTCTCTCCAACTCTGTGTGGTTTTTCCGCTTGGCACCCTCAAAACCCAGACTTCTGATATGGTGGCTCTCAGAGCAAGAGAACTGAGGGAAGCAAGCACAGCTGCCTGGCCTCTTTCCTCAGAGCCTCAGAAGTCACATGAGGCCACAGAGACTCCCCACAGGTTCACGGGGAGGGAACGTGGACCCCACTTTCTATCTGGAGGATTGTCAAAGAATTTGTGGGCCTGTTTTAAAACTACTGGACTGGGGACTTCCCTGGCAGTCCAGTGGTTAAGACTTTGCCTTCCAATGCAGAAGGTGAGGGTTCAATCCCTGGTTGGAGAGCTAAGATCGCATGCGCATCTTGACCAAAAAAAACAAAATATAGAACACAAGCAATATCATAACAAATTCAATAAGGACTTTAGAAAAGTGGTCCACATCAAAAAAAAAAAACCTTAAGTAAAAAATCCCACCAGACTGCCACCCTCCCAGCTGTCCCAGGAAGTTGTAGGGGCCCCAGGGAAAAGGTATCTCTGTGATCCCCAAGAGGTGGATCATCCAAACTCCACCCCCTGCATCCCCAGCTCTTGGCTAACTAACATCGCAGTTCCTCGCCCCAGAATGAAGCCAGACCCAGAGGGCAGAGCAAGCTTCACCGTCCTTCTCCTTCAGGCATGCCACCTCCACAATACCCAGGCCGGGTCGGGGTCAGCGGGTGCGGTGGGGGTGTTGGGGGAAAGCAGGCAGTTTTCAACCTCCTTTTCTATCAGATGACATTCTCCAACTTCCCTCCCCATCTTGCCCTGCTGAAAAACAAGATTTGTGGGGAGAGGCGTGAAAATCACATCAGTTTAAGTTCATTGAAAAGGAATAAATATGTCTGGGTAAAGTAACACCTACTCTGGCTGAAGTTTTGTAAACATGTTTTCCCCAAAGTGGTTTCTGCTACAAATATGAAAAAGACCATCTCACAGGGGCTGAAACAATACTGGGCATTTAGTGGTGTCACAGTAGAAAAAGTCAGAAAGGGAGCCCTAGCTCAATGACGCTATTCGAGCCAGGCACGTCCTGTCGTTCCATTTCATTCTCCCCACAACGGCTTTTAATCCCCATGCTGGTCACTTAGTTTACAAAAAGCTCTCAGAACTCCAGGCATTGCACCAGGATCCCCAGCTGGAAGGGAGGGGCCAGAGAAAAAGCCTAATGAGACTCCAGCTGATTTCCTTTTACCTCTCATCATGCAGAACAGGGTCCCTTGCACCCACTAGAACAATCAGTGGTAAAGGAAACAAGGATTGTTGTGACTCATTGATACTAAGGAGGCGTGGGAAACATACCTTCTCTGAGATCAAGGGCTCCCTGTCTGCTACATAAATACAAAATTAAGTTCTTCTGGTGGGAAAGGAAATGAGAAAGAGTCCCTGGGTAGGAAAAGGGCAGTGTCTTCCTCGGGGTTCCCTAGATATTTAAATGCTTCCTATTTCAGACAGGGTGTATGTTTCCATTTCCCAAATAAGGTCAAATCCCAATTGTCTTGGGAATTAGAGAAAGGAAGACCATGAGTAGGTAATAGTAGTCCAATATTTGATTCCCTCATCGCATACATTCTTTTTGAGATCTAACAATGTAGAGAAAGATGATGCAATGAGTTTCTACCTGGTCACCATATAACAGAAACTTGCTGATGCATTGCTGGCCTCCCAGCCCCTCTTCAGGAGGTAAGATGAGTGTCAGGTGGAGGGAGGCAGGGCTGGTGGCAGGAGGAAGAAGAGAAAAAATGGCCTGGGTGACCAACCAGCTGCAAAAAGATACACAACAGTTGAAAGTATGTGGAATTATTGGTCTCTGGAGCTGGTGAAAATGGTCACTCCCTGAGGCCATGAGTCCCTCCAAGATTTCTCCTGGTTCTTCAACACCCAGCCTTGCTCAACCACCCAGCAAAGCCTGGGTGGTCTCCCCTTGGGCCTCACATCGAGATGTTGGTGACTCCCTGCTGGCACTGAGCCCCTGCGGAAGGGCCTACATCTCATCAGCGAGATCACCCACTGGGCACTTGAGAATTTGGCTGCCTCAACAAGGATGCCCAGTGCACTGGCCCAGAGTATCCAGGCCTTGCTCCTAAGCCACTGGCTTTACCCCAGTTTAAGGTGGCTGGACAGTGTGGACATCCTCACCAGGAGGAAGTATTTATGCAGGGGCAAAGTCAAACACCTCTTGCAGCCTGGTTCTCATCCTCCACAGTGCAGCCACAAACAGAGTGCTACATCACCAACAAACTTACCAAATCCCAAAGCCCTCCTGCTCCTGCTCTGTTAATTCCCCATGATTCTTGCTATGCTTGGGGCATGGTCAGGCAACATGGACAACGCTGAGTGCCTCATGTGTGGGCACAGCAACTCAGCACAGCATAGGACACAGACGCGGGTGAGCGATGCCTGTCTCGTCCACATTCCCCACTCACCCCACCAAAGATGGAGGCACCACCCAGGGCTCTTTCTCAGCCACCTGTTCTCTTAAAAATTGGTGGCTTTTCCCCCCAGATCTTTCTTTGATCTGTCCATGCCCAGTAGTCACAATCATGGTACATCTTTTGGCTAGACAATGAGACATCTTAGCAGCATTTTCAGAACTTTCTATTTATAATTTATCTCTCTTTATTTGGTGAGACATACTTCTCTTACTCCCCTTTTAATTCTTTTTAGTCCCTTAAGTATATTTCAATTAGCCATTAATTTATTTAAGTCAGAGTCTGGGCTCCCTCATGAATAATTTCTACTGCTTTGTAATATATACCCCTTTTTCTTGTTTCTTTGTGTGCTTCCTATTTTTTGTTGCTGTTGAAAATGATTTTTTAAATTACTTTATTTTTGGCTATTCTGGGTCTTTGCTGCTGAGTGGGCTTTTCTTTAGTTGCAGCAAGCGGAGGGCTACTTTCTGGTTGTAGTGCATGGGTTTCTCGTTGCAGTGGCTTCTCTTGCTGGGGAGCACAGGTTCTAGGGCATACGGGCTTCAGTAGTTGCTGTTCCCGGGCTCCTGGACACAGGCTCAATAGTTGTGGCACACAGGCTTCGGTGCTCTGAAGCATGTAGGATCTTCTCAGATCAAGGATTGAACATGTGTCTCCTGCATTGGCAGGCAGATTCTTGACCACTAAGCCACCAGGGAAGCCTTGAAAATGCATTTTAAATAATATAATGTGGCCACTCTGGAAATCTGATTCTCCTCTCCTCCCCAGGGTTCATTGTTTTTGCTTGATGACTTTTCTGAACTTTCTGTAAAAAATGTCTGTTTTGTTTTTTTTTGTCATATGTGGCCACAAAGTCCCTCTTCTATTAGTTGCAAGTAGTTAGTTGATGACAGGACAGAGATCTCTTAAGTTACCTGGAATCCATAAGCCTCCCAGTCTTTACCAATGAGCTACACACTTGAGGGCCAGCCTTCAACACTCAGCTAGACGCTTGACAACTCTACGTTAGCCTTCACTTCCTGTTGGCACAGGGCTTCAAGGTCAGCCAGAGGTGAGAGCTGAGGGCTTTCTCAAGTCATTTCCAAGCAGGCACATAGTCCCAGGCATGTGCACAAACTGGTACATGCATAACAAATGCCCAGCCTAGTAGCTTAAAACCATACCAGTTTGTCATACTATATAC
>SJYW01047181.1:279529-295541 GCA_006410735.1 Raphicerus campestris
TGTATGTGTGTGCATGTGTGTATAATAAAATCACTTTGCTATACAGCAGAAATTAGCACAACATTGTAAATCAACTGCACTTCAATTAAAAAAAAATAGTTCAGATATGTGAGGGGATAAAAGGACATTAAAGTTTAAGAGAAGTTACTTCTTGGTGGTAAAACCAAAAATGTAAACAAATAAATTCTGGTGTAAAACAAAAGACATTTTCCCAGACCTGGGTCAGAGGCTTCCCAGACATTATCATCTCAGCCCCCAGGACTCATTTCTCCAGGGGCCACTGCCCTTTATTTTGCCAGCCAATGTACTAACCCCTTACTCTCAGGCTTGGGCTTTGGTGCTACACTCTTGGTTTCAGGAAAAATACACAGGGCCAGCTCTTCCAGGAAACTTTTCCTCCCTTGTTCAAATGCTCCATATTTGGACCATTTTTAAAACTGCTCTCAGCCAACATATGTAAGTTCCTTTGAGAATGGAGGAGCAGAGCAGGTGTCCCTCCTCACATCCAGGGGGCCATGGTGGAAGCCCAATGTAGTGGTGCCACATATGCTGACACCTTGAGCTTCTTTTCATATGGGATTTAAATATCTAGGCAGTCACCACGCTTATCCACATAGAGAGAAACCAATGTTCTGACCAGCCAGGCAGAGAGACTTCACAAAATGTGACCTAAGTGTTCAAACATTTGGTATTGTGGGGGAAGCTGGAAAACAAATTGGTGGACAGGATGCTTTTGATGTGTATCAAGTGGGCCAAGGTGAGAAAAGATTATCATCCCTGTGCACAGAGCTCCTTTGGTTATTCTTCTGCACAAGTTTAAAATGTCCCATGTGTGTGTGTGTGTGTGTGTGCTAAGTTGTTTTAGTCCTGTCAGGTTCTTTATGACCCATGGACTGTAGCCGGCTAGGCTCTTCTGTCCATGGGATTCTCCAGGTAACAATACTGGAGTGGGTTGCCATGCCTTCCTCTAGGGGATCTCCCAAACCCAGGGATCAAACACATATCTCCCATAGCTCCTGCAATGCGGGCAATTCTTCACTGCCAAGCCACTGGGAAGGCCAGTCAGTTGAGTTGCTCAGTAGTGTCTGACTCTTTGCAACCCCATGGACTGCAGCATGCCAGGCTTCCCTGTCCATCACCAACTCTCAGAGCTTACTCAAACTCATGTCCATTGAGTCGGTGATGCCATCCAACCGTCTCATCCTCTGTCATCCCCTTCTCCTCCTGCCTTCACTCTTTCCCAGCATCAGGGTCTTTTCAAATGGGTCACTTCTTCCCATCAGGTGGCCAAAATATTGGAGGTTCAACCGTAGCATCAGTCCTTCCAGTGAATATTCAGGACTGATTTCCTTTAGGATTGACTGATTTGATCTCCTTGCAGTCCAAGGGACTCTCAAGAGTCTTCTCCATCACCACAGTTCAAAAGAATCAATTCTTTGGAACTTAGCTTTCTTTATGATTCAACTCTCACATTTGTACATGGCTACTGGGAAGACCATAGCTTTGACTATATGGACCTTTGTTGGTAAAGTAATGTTTCTGCTTTTTAATACGCTTACTCCTTGGAAGAAAAGTTATAACCAACCTAGATAGCATATTCAAAAGCAGAGACATTACTTTGCTAACTAAGGTCTGTCTAGTCAAGGCTATGGTTTTTCCAGTAGTCATGTATGGACGTGAGAGTTGGACTGTGAAGAAGGCTGAGCGCCGAAGAATTGATGCTTTTGAACTGTGGTTTTGGAGAAGACTCTTGAGAGTCCCTTGGACTTCAAGGAGATCCAACCAGTCCATTCTGAAGGAAATCAGTCCTGGGATTTCCTTGGATGATATGATGCTAAAGCTGAAACTCCAGTACTTTGGCCACCTCATGCAAAGAGTTGACTCATTGGAAAAGACTGTGACGCTGGGAGGGATTGGGGGCAGGAGGAGAAGGGGACGACTGAGGATGAGATGGCTGGATGGCATCACTGACTCGATGGATGTGAGTCTGAGTGAACTTCGGGAGTTGGTGATGGACAGGGAGGCCTGGCGTGCTGCGATTCATGGGGAAAGAGTCAGACATGACTGAATGACTGAACTGAACTAAACTGAATATGCTGTCTAGATTGGTCACAGCTTTTCTTCCAAGGAGCAAATGTCTTTTAATTTCATGGCTGCTTTCACCATCTGCAATGATTTTGGAGCCCCAAAAGATAAAGTCTGTCACTGTTTCCATCGTTTCCCCATCTATTTGCCATAAAGTGATGGGATCGGATGCCATAATTTTAGTTTTCTGAATGCTGAGTTTAAGCCAGCTTTTTCACTCTCCTCTTTCACCTCCATCAAGAGGCTCTTTAGTTCCTCTTTGCTTTCTTCCATAAGGGTGGTAACATCTGGATATCTGAGGTTATTGATATTTCTCCTGGCAATCTTGATTTCAGCTTGTGTTTCATTCAGTCTGGCATTTCATATGATATACTCTGCATATAAGTTAAATTAGCAAAGTGACAATATACAGCCTTGATATACTCCTTTCCCAATTTGGAACCAGTCTGCTGTTCCATGTCCGGTTCTAACTTTTGCTTCTTGGCCTGCATACACGTTTCTCAGGAGGCAGGTAAGGTGGTTTGGTATTCTAATCTCTTGAAGAATTTTCCACAATTTCTTGTGATTCACACAGTAAAAGGCTATAGCATAGTCAATGAAGCAGAAGTAGATGTTTTTATGGAATTCTCTTTTTTTCCCTATGATCCAATGGATGTTGGCAATTTGATCTCTGGTTCCTCTGCCTTTTTCTAAATCTAGTTTGAGCATCTGGAAGTTCTCGGTTCATGTACTGTTGAAGACTAGACTGGAGAATTTTGAGCATTACTTTGCTAGCATGTGAGATGAGTGCAATTGTGCAGTAGTCTGAACATTCCTTGGCATGGCCTTTCATTGAGATTGGAATGAAAACAGACCTTTTCCAGTCCTGTGGCCACGGCTGAGTTTTCCAAATTTGCTGGCATATTGAGTGCAGCACTGTCACAGCATCATCTTCTAGGATTTGAAATAGTGATGATGAAATAGTGATGATGGAATTCCATCACTTCCACTAGCTTTGTTCATAGTGATGAAATCTCTCATAATAGAAGATAAAACATTGACAAAAATAAAAAGGCAAACTGAGTCACTTTGTGTGGACCTGGATGAGTCCCTCCTGGGTGCTGGGTGGTGGGGAAATGCTGTCAGCTCATCAGATCCTCCCTTATCTCCTTTATACAAATGAGGAAACACACTAACAGAAGCTTATGATTGATTGTTGAAGGTGCTGAAGCTGGAAGCATTGACTCTGGGTCAGGCATATGATCAGTTTCTTTGCCGAGCCGCCCTCCGCTCTGCAGACAAAGCCAACAGGGGTGCAGCGACCTTATTAAAGACAATGTGGAATGATCTAATGGCTGGAAAAGGTTCCAGGGGTCATCCCTACTGCAGGCCCCCTCCAGCAATTTCCTGCAGTGGCCCCAGAACCTGTCTAGACACTGGCCGTGTAGGACATGGTCCTCCAGGGGTGGCCGGCTTCTCTGGCAGGCAGGTCTGCCAGAAAGCATTCACAAGTGGGAGGAAATCGACTCTCTAGTCTAATTTCCACCCTTATGTCCTCGTTCTGCCCTTCATAACCCCACAGGGTAATCCTTCTTCCCAGACAGTTTTGCAAATATTTGGATTCCGCTGTCTTGTGCTCTGCACACTGATCTTCCAGACTGAAGGTTCCACGTGTGTCAACTACCCTCCCATGGCCTGCTGGTGGCTGTCCTTAGATCCCAAGCAAGGGAACTGTATTCTAGATGTGTCAGACTAGTAAAGAACACAAGACAGCCCCCCGCCCCTGTATTTGCAATACTTGCTTTTATCCATCTTAAGAATGGGTTCCTTCTTGGGGCCTGGGATGCTGTTAAAACATTTCTTCCCATCAGGTTTTAATCCAAATAGGGGAACACAGATTCACAGACTTCTCCCACAGGAGGAGAGCTTGGAAGGTACATCTCCCCTGTGTCTTTCTTATAAAAATCTCCAGCTATGAATGTGGGGTATATGGTATTGGTGGCCTTACCTGAGATTCTCTCTTCCATGCTCTGCAATCCTTAGAAAGGGTGGGACAGGGCTCACAAGGTCACCTGGAAGCATCAGAGCCAAGACTCAAACTGGGGCCTATCAGATTCCAGGTCATGTTTCCCACCTACAGAGGGAGAGGGGGTAAACTCCTGCCCACCCTACCTTCACCCTTGGCACTAGCTTCGCTATCTTAGTTTTGCTGGCACAGTGTTGGCATGCTGGCACTAAGGTGTGCCTATGGCAGCCCCAGCATGGAAAGAGAGGAGGCCTCTGAAGAGAGTCAGGCTCTCAGTCCCGTTATTGATCATTTAGGAGTGGCTTCATTTTAAAACTCTCACTCTGGTTACCAGCAGCTCCTGGGCATCAGGAAAGTGACCTCAGGTGAGCTGGGAGGGTTGCTGCAGCCTGGGATCTACAGACAAGACTGGGGGCGGAGCACCATGACTCTTAACTAGCTAGTTAGTGGCTCAATCATGTTTGACACTCTGCGAACCCATGAAGTTTAGTCTGCCAGGCTCCTCTGTCCATGGGATTCTCCAGGCAAGAATACTGGAGTGGGTAGCCATTCCCTTCTCCAGGGATCTTTCCCAACCAGGGATCAAACCTGGATCTCCCACGTTGCAGGCAGACGCTTTACCGCTTTACCGTCTGAGCCACCAGGGAAGCTCTGGCTCCTATACTACACACAAGAAAATCCTAGCTGGTTCATTGGGAACTGCATCCCTTTCTCCGGACAGCGTCCCTCAGCAGGCCTACTGGCCAGATCAACCACTTTTTCAGGCCTGTCACTTCTTCCTCCAGGGCCAGAGGATTTGGAGCAGTCTTTGGAGGGTACCTATTTCTCAAACCTGTGGGTTAGTGTAAACGTGTGTCACCAGGGGTGACACTTAGCACTCCTGTGCTAATGGTGAACACTTAGCAAACAGTTGGCATGGGGGCAAACAGAAGAGGTTCAGCAAAACCTGGATTCGTACCTACCCACCTCACCCTGGGGAAGTGGCAGAAGGCTTGGTCTGAAATGTTTTTATCCAAATTAGATTTGCTCAGAAGCAAAGGAGCAAGCGTCCTCAGAGCCCACACGCTTTTTCCACCCATTGGGCAGGTCAGGACCCCAGCAGAACAGCATCAGAGCCTGGGAGTTCGCAAAACCTTGCCGATTTGGAGGAGGGTTGAGGCTCAAGAGGGTGAGGTCAGGTCAGGCTCCCAGAAGGGGCAATGCTCCATTAGCAGGTGGTGAGGAGAGGGTAACTGCACAAGTCATCAGAACGTGTGTTGGACCCAGCAGAGGCCTGGCCAGGGCAGAGGTTAGCCTTTGGGGGCTTGGGGGTTAGGGGGAAAGGTGGAAGGTGGGTAAAGAAGAGGTCAGAGGGAAAGAGTGGAGATGGAAGGTGGCAGGGGCGGGTGGAGATGGAGGGAGTGGAGGAGTGCAGGAAGGTGAAGAAAGGGGAGGAAAGGGGGAGGGACGGAGCGGGTGGGGGATGAGAAGTAGGGCGGGGAGCCGGGCGGCGAGGAGGAGGAGGCAGGAGAGAGGGGAGCTGTGTATAAGAGACAGGTCCCGTTATTCTCCCCATTGACAGAAGAGGAAGCGGAGGCACAGGGAGGTCACCGCTGTAGACTGGAGATTTACATCCGGGTCATCAGACTCCAACTCCAGAGGGGTGGGAAGGGGCATGGCGTTTACAAGCCTGGCTCNGAAGGGGAGGAGGGGAGCGGAGGAGGGGCCTGCGCGCAGCCCCGCGCCCTCCCTCCCGCGCCGGCCTCCGCGCCCTCCCTCGCCGCAGCATCCCCGAGTCGCCTGGCCGCGCCGCCCCTCCGCGCCGGGGCCGAGCCGGTCGCCTCCGCCTCCGCCGCCGCCATTCCTGCGCCCGCGCTCGCCTGGCCCGGCACCGCGGGGCCGCGCGGCCAGGACACGCCGCGCCAGGTAAGGGTTGGCGGGTAGAGGGCGGCGCTGGCGGTGCAGGTGCGCGGGGGCGGCGAGACCCTCCCCCAATCGGCCCCCGGAGCCCGCTCGGAGCCTCCGCTCCGAAGCCCCCTGACTCCTCCCGGGACCCCCGGGGCCTCCCCGGAGCCCCCTTCCCGGAGCTCCATGACTTCTCCCCAGACCCCTCTTTGAGTCCCGTCCCAGGACCCCCCCCCCCAAGACCCCTCCCTTCCTCGGCTGCCTCCCTGCCCCGGCGCGCAGGTGGCTCGGCGACGCTCGGGGCTCGGGGCGCGCGGCAGACCCTGGCCCGGGGCGGGGGCGGTGTGTGCTCTGCCTGACCCGCGGCTCCTGTCCGCTTGGCCCCCGCCCCACTCCGGCCATTCAGGCCTGGCCCCGGCCCCGCGGCTTCTATTTCTGTCGGCGGGGCCGCGGCCCCCGGGCGCTAGACCCCGAGCCGCGCACTCAGACAGGTGGGGCAGGTCGGGGCCCTGGCAGTGAGTGTTACAGGCCTCGGCTTCCTTTTGGGTTTTGGCTGCGTGATTCTAGAATAGCCAAGGAGAATCAGCAGCCTTAGCTCAGGGCTGCACCTGTTGCAGCCGCCTGGTGAACTGCAGGAGGCTGAATCCACTGGGGTTTTGCCAGTGCAGACGCTGGAAAGGAGGGTTGGGTCGTGGTGGTCCCCTTCGTTTTATTTCATTTAGTATCGGGGATGGGCATGTGTGGGCGTCTGGAGGTGGGCAGTTCACCAAAAATGAGGCCTGTGGTCTAGGGCAAGGGTCCCCGCTTTCTGGAGCGCGTTTGCTATGCAAAGTTGTTCAGCTTTTGATTTGAAAACCACCACTTATGTTAAGCACATCCAGGACTTGGGGACTGTGGCCAAGTGGCTGGCCCCCCCATTCTGAGTCTGTTTAGATCCACTAGGCGCCACCGAGCGGAAGTTTCCTTTCCAAGGGTGAAGTGACATCGGTAGCCTGTCAGCTCATACCTGCCCCAGGCCTGGGGCCTGCCTTCTGGCTGCCTGGGCGCAGTATTTTGGGAATGTTTACTGTGTCCCAGAAACAGGCTGCCTCAGTCAGTGCTGGGGCCAGGATTCTGGCCGAGATAATGCCCCGATTGTCACTTGAATCGTTGGTGTCTGTGCACATCGTCTGCAAGAATAAAGAATAAAATAGACCTGCTTGGAGTACTCCAGGCAACCAGTCCTATCAGGGGGAAAGTCTGCAGGGATGAGGGGATGGTGAAGGGATTCACTGGGGCATTTCTGGGGACAAAGACTCTCCCCGCCAAGAGGCTAGACCTTCAGATTGCAAAGAAAAAAAAAAGTTTGTATTATGAACAGCGGGTAAACCAAATAAAGAAAGAAAAATTGCTGGCACTGAGAGGCAACCCAGCCCTGGTCTACTCTTGAGCCATGTTATAGAACCATGAGCTGGCATTCGAGAGGTACTGGCTCTCTATGATTGCTGGAAAATGCAGCATTACCCCTCTGCTGGTAACTGGGGTGCTCTGACAGCCTTCTTTGGGGTCCTGGCAGATGGTACATCCACCTCAGCTCAGGAGTGGGGTGCAGGGCCATGCTGCACAGCTGTCCAGTGGGCCTGGGGGCAGGGAGATGACCATAATGACATCATTCACTCGTGATCCAGTCCCTGTGGGTTAGCCAAGGCAGGTTTCATCTCAAGCGCCTTCCCCCCTCACCAGGCAGGGATGTCTAGGCCAGTCCTGGGAGCGCACGCTAATGGCTGGCTCTGAGTGAAGGGGGAGGACCATCCGCTGGTGCCAGCACATAGCGAAATCAATAATGTGTTGCAGAGATCAATGGTTTTCTCATTGGTCCTCTGTGCTTCTCCCACACTGAGCACGGACAGTTTCAGGCCTCCCACCCCTCCATCTGGGTTCTGTTTCTGGTGGGGGTGGTGGTGCGGGGAATGGGTGTGGCCAGGAGCCTCTTCCTGATCTCTTGTGTGGTGAGCCTGGGGCTCCTGGATTGGCAAAAGGGCCCCATGTCCCCTCCCACAACCAGACATCCCCAGTGTCCCTGGGTTAGGCCCCTGCTGCTGCATAAGTGTATTAGCTTCCTGATTGTTCCTTAATTCACAGCGACCTTCCCCTCATGCTAACAGTTTGTTCAGAAGAACTCTTGAGAGGGTGATGTGGCAAGTAGTGTGTCCTGGTGCCCCTGTGCCCCCGGACCCCCACCCCCAGTCTCTTCTGGGAGTGACAACAGTGACCACGTTAACCATCCAGGCCTGCAGGGTGGCCATGGGGTGAAGCTGGCCATGTGAAAATACACACATGAATTTGCCATCAACTGACTGTCCAGGGTGGCTGCAGGATGTCTTGGGGCGTCACCTGAGAGCAGGCCGGTCGGGCAGGCTCCTCTGCACTGGAGACTCAGCACAGCTCATGGCCATTGCAGCCTGCCTGCTGTCAAAAGGTGATGGAGAGAAGTGCACATTTATTGCTGCTGCTGCTGCTAAGTCACTTCAGTCGTGTCTGACTCTGTGTGACCCCATAGATAGCAGCCCACCAAGCTCCCCCGTCCCTGGGATTCTCCAGGCAAGAACACTGGAGTGAATTGCCATTTCCTTCTCCAGTGGATGAAAGTGAAAAGTAAAAGTGAAGTCGCTCGGTCGTGTCTGACTCTTAGCCAACCCATGGACTGCAGCCCACCAGGTGCCTCCGTCCATGGGATTTTTCCAGGCAAGAGTACTGGAGTTGGGTGCCATTGCCTTCTCCAAGAGATTTATTAGGAGGAAATATCTGCTGATTCAGTCAAGTGGAGATAGCACATGAGTGGGCCTTGCCTGTAGCTGGGCTGGCATTGTTCAGTGCACCAATTAAGGTGATCTTTGAGATAAGCAAATTGGCTCATTGCAGCTCCTTGGAGTGGCTCACTTTCAGTTGCCTGTCCCTTCCTGAGTGCGTGGTCATTTACCTGGCGGTATTGTACCTGGACCAGGCATCACAGCAGCCCAGGAGTCGTTTCGCCATAGCTGCCTTCCAGCATGCCCTGTGATCTGCCAGTAGGACTGGGTCCTTTATTTGGTCTAAAAGTCTCAGATGCTCTCTATGAAAGAGGAGACTTCACCCCTTCCCCAGGACACTTCTATGTATTACTCGGGACTACAGCTTTGAATGAAATGCAGTTAACCAGCATATGAGCCAAGAATCATTCCTTTCAAAAATGATGGTATTTAAAGAGATAGTTGAGCGTTTGTTGAGTGAACAATGATTTTAAAAGATAATGATATTCCTTAACAACGGTATTGTGGTTATGTTCACACAGTCTTTACCCTTTAGCTGTAGATGCTGGAGTGATCTGCAGAGGAAGTGAGAGCTGTTTCAGATTAGCATGGGTGGAGGATGGGTTGGGTGATGGAGGGGGCAGCATTGACCACTGTTAAATGGTTATTAGTTCTGGGTGATGGTACCTGAGGGTTTGTTAGTCTCTTCAGCCTTTAGTCTTTAAAAGTCTTTATCATAAGATAGTTAATGATCTAAGAATTCCATTTCCCCCTCTAAAATGCCGTAGGATCCTTCACTTCATGGAATATTTGAGGTTTACTTTAAAAGCAGTGCTGATGAGTTAAGTGAAAACATTGCTCGTTAGTGTAGAGTGGCAGCTCCGAGCAAGAGTGGCTGTCCAGCTGATGACCGGGATGGGAGGGAAGGATATATGTGTGCATGTGCGTTGTGAGGGTTGAGAAGGGTGTGGAAGGAAGGAGGAAGGGGAATCTATCCTTTTAATCCCTCACCTATTTCCATGTAGTTTGTTTCTTTTACAGTGGGATTATTTTTGTAATGATGAAATGTATTTGTAAGAAGGGATCGCCATTAGGGAATGTGCTTAGTTGCTCAGTCCTGTCCGATTCTTTGCGACCCCGTGGCCTGTAGCCCACCAGGCTCCTCTGTCCATGAGGATTCTCCAGGCAAGAATACTAGAGTGGGTTGCCATGCCCTCCTTCAGGGGATCTTCCCAACCCAAGGATTGAACCCAGGTATCCCGCATTGCAGGTGGATCCTTTACCATCTGAGCCACCAGGGAAGCCCTCAGGGAATAGAATAACCTGGGTTTTTTGCAACATTTATTTAGTTAGCTGCATTTAGCCCTTAGCTGTGGTACTTGGGACCTTCGATCTTCATTGTGGCGTGCAGGTTCTTTAGTTTCAGCATGTGGAATCTGGTTCCCTGACCGGGATTGTACAGGCCCTGCCTGCATTGGGAGTTCAGAGTCTTAGCCACTGGACCACCACGGAAGTCTCTAGAACAGAGTCTCTCTGTTCTAAACATTAAATTTATAAATCTAAATTTATTCGAAATGGATTTGACTTGTAGGAATTCATGTTACTACACAATATAATAACATGATGTGGCTTCAGTGAGGCAGTCAATGAACCCACAGCCATTGTTGCTCAGAGTCTGTGCTCTGTGGATCATGAAAAAGAGACACCAGTACCCTGACCTCAGCAATAGGGGGGATGAGACCCAGACCCTGAAAATTTAACAGCAATGCCATTCCTCAGTTTGGGCAGTAAGCTGAGGTACCATGCTGGCCCTGAGCCATGGGATGGGGAAGACCCTTAGCTCAGACCCACCATGGTCCTGGTTTAAGTGGAAAGCACATTTCCTTCCATGGGACTTGACCCAGCAACGAAAGCAGTGACAGTCCAGAGCCTTCTTGGGTGGATTTCCACTGCTGGTTGGATGACCTGCCACTGTGGGGCTGTTCCAGTCATCTTGAGCAGTTGCTGTTTTTTCATTTAGTAGAGGATATGTTAAGTAACTTTCTTCTATAGCAGCAGCAACAACAAAACCCACAAAAATGCTAAGTCCACAGAGTAAAAAAGTACAAGTTGCCTGGAATCCTCAGGGCTTCCCGCCCCCTCCATTTTCCTGTCCTATTACAAGAAATTTGAGTTGCTTAAGTACCGAATGTAATGGGCTTTGATCAGCATCTGGGTGTTGTTTGGCTCTGAAGCATGTTTTTGATTTTGTTTACAAGGACACTATGTTCCGGGAGGCCTACTCTGAATAAGGGCCTCAGCTGGACCCCACTTTGTTCTCCCATGTGTTTGGGAGTTTTGTTTGTTGTTGTTGTTGTTTACTAGTATTTTCCGTGTTTGTGGGGAGGCCACAGCCGGGGCCGCAGTGAGGCAGCTGTGCTCTGAGCCTGGGGTCTCGTCTGCATGGCCACGAGCTACTTGCTATCAGACCAAACTGTAGGCGCACGGCTCATTTTCCCATTGAGATCAGATGTGTTCTCTGCATCTCAGTCCTTTCCAGAGGCCTTAGGGATCCTGTCTGAATAGAGCTGTGCCATCCAGGCATTTGGGACACCCAGGAGGTCTGTGTCCTTTGTAGGTGAGGTCCCGTCATTCATCTTTTTTGAGGCAAAGAAATTAGGTACTCAGGTGGCGCTAGTGGTAAAGAACCCACCTGCCAATGCAGGAGACATAAGAGATGTGGGTTCGATCCCTGAGTTGGGAAGATCCTCTGGAGGAGGGCATGGCAACCCACTCCAGTATTCTTGCCTGGAGAATCCCATGAACAGAAGAGCCTGGCAGGCTGTAGTCCATAGGGTCACACAGAGCTGGACACTACTGAAGCAACTTAGCAAGGCCCCTTTCACCTCCACTTCATGACATCTCACCACTTCCTCCAGCAAATGTTTACTGAGCTCAAGTTACGGCAAGAAACCAAGAGATAGAAGGCCCTGCCAACTTGGCACTTATGGTTAAGTAGTGGGTGCTGGAAGGCTAAGGAGAGGAAGTAAATCCAAATGTAATGCATTGGGGCCATAGTGCCATGGAGAAAGCCAGTGTGAGGTCCAGGTGCTCACAGCTTGGGAATGTTTGAGATTCAAAACCAGGTAGCTGGTGGGCTGATGAAGGAGGTGAGGAGTGCCTAGGGGGATGTCCTGGCATGCTTTAGCAAGGCCAGAGGGCAGGTGTGGCTGGAGCAGAGGAGCAGTCCTGTGTAGATGGTGGGTCTGGCTGGATTCTGGTGTGTTGTGAAGATGGAGCCAATGGGATGGTTGGCTCAGTAGAGGAGTCCAAGGTGACCCTGAGATTCTTGGCTCAGGCAGCCCAACGGATGGTGTGGGCATCACCCTGAGATGGGGTCTCTGTGGGCAGAGCAAATTTGGGGGATTTGGGAGAGTGGTACCTACGACCTCCGCTGCTGTCCACGTAGAGGTGGTAAGGGACTTGTTGGGCAAGCGAGGCTGGAGTTGGAGGGAGTGGGCTGGGTCCGATATGGGTCTGGCTGTTGCCAGCACAAAGGTGATATTTTTAAAGCTGAGTGGGCACAAAATGGCAGAGGAGTTGCATGGATGGAGGAGAGGAGAGGTCCAAGGTCGAGGAACCAAGAAGGAGTATCATCAGGGCAGGAGAAAGCCAGAGGGGTCTGGGCACCCAGGGCCACAGGAAGAGTGTGCATGGAGAGAAAGGGCTGTCTGGCGGAGGGAGCTGGCTAGGTGAGGAATAAGAATTATCCTTGGAGAATTGACCTTAGAAACATGGAGGTTGTCAGTGTCCTGACAAGAGGGGTGGGAGTGTTGGGCCAAGAGAAGGTGGGAAGTGGAGCTCAGGACATCAGGAGTTGGTTGTTTTTTCGAGAATTTTTCTGGGAAAGGGGACTGAGAGATGGGGGATCTGCTGATCGGCATAAGGGGTTGTGTTTCAGGTTTTGGTCTTGATGGGAAAGATGGAGTAGGGGAAAGAGTGAAGAAAGTAGGGTGGGGGCCTTGCCCATGTCCTCCAGTCAGGGAGAAGGAGGGGACAGACGAGCGGCCACTGTTCTCCGCAAGCAGACTGTCATTAGCCTCTTAGGTGCGCCACTCCTCTGATTGGCCCTGGGGTCCTCAGACAGGGGAAGGGGTCGGGATGGCAGAAAATGGTTATGGAAGCTTGTGACAGCGGAACCTCTGAGCATGGCAGTGGGTGCCCAGGGGGTGATGAAGCACTCTTGGGTGGTGAGCATAGGAAGTCTGGAGAGCTGAGTTTGCCAGGCTCCCTGGCAGGAGTGGATGCCCTTCTGGCTGAGAGGACATCTGTGTTGCAGGAGAAGAGTGAAGGGGGCCTGGTCTGCTGGCCTGATGGGCCTGGCCAGAGACCGAGGCTGAAAGTGGGGCCGTGTCCTTACAGCCAGGATGCGAGCATTTCCCTCGATGTTGGCCTGGCATCCCTACACACAGGGCCCGGTCACTAGCGAGGGCCTGCGTGTGATTGATTAACACTGCCTTGATTCCATATCCACTGAGCGCCACGTGAATGAGGGGGAGAGCCTGTCTCCAGGCGTGGTCCCTGTGCCAGCAGCATTGTGTTTCCAGACCCTGCTGGAGGTGCAGGTTTTCTCCTCCTGCAGGACCCCTGAACCAGCTTTGTGATAAAGAATCTGCCTGCAAGGCGGGAGACCCGGGTTCAATCTCGGGTTCAGAAAGATCCCGTGGAGAAGGGAATTGCAACCCACTGCAGTATGCTTGCCTGAAGAATTCCATGGACAGGGTAGCCTGGCGGGCTACTGTCACTGGGGTCGCACAGAGTTGGACATGACTGAGTGACCAACACTTTCACTTCCAAGGTTGGGCTAAGCACAGCCTGTGGTTGGGAGGTGTACCCTGAGTGGCAGACAGGAGAGCTTCTCTCTAAATGCCCATTAGACTTAGGGTGTTTGCCTGTAGAAACAGTGTTTCGTTAACCAGTTCTATTGAGGTATAATTTACATATAATAAAAGGTTACTGTTCAGTGAATTTTGACAAAGGTATACAGTTACGCAGGTAAAGAATCTGCCTGCAATGCAGAGACGCAGATTCAGCGCCTGGGTGGGGAAGACTCATGGAGAAGGGAATGGCAAACCACTCCAGTATTCTTGCCTGAAGAATCCCGTGGGCAGACAATGGGTTTGCAAAGAGTCAGACTCAGCTGAGCGACTTTCACTTTCACTTGCTAGCTTGGGCCAAGCAGGGCTTGCCTTTGGGGGCAGTGCATCCTGGAGGGGCAGACAGGAGGGGAGAGGCAGGGCCAGTGGGCCCACTCTGGATCACATTGGACTTGGGATGTTCACCTGTAGAAACAATGTTTCTTTAACCGGTTTAACTGAGGTATAATTACATACAATAAAAGGCCCTGTTCAGTGAGTATTGACAAAGGTATCCAGTTACGCAGCTGCTGCCATGATATGATGGAGGCCAACAGTGGGTGAGCTCTGCAGGTGAGGTGCACCTCACGCATTCATGCACCTACTGTCCCTGGCTGCTGTCTGGCTGCTATAACAGTTGAGCAGTTGCAACAGAGATTGTTTAGCCTATGGACTCTCCCCAGACTCCCTGTTGCCTCTTTGCACTCAGCCCTCCACCCAGGCAATCACTGATCTGTCGAGATTAGACTATTAGAAGATGTGTTTCTTGAAGAGTTTCAGAATGGAAGCGTGTATTGTAGATTTCTTGTCTTCCTTCTTTCCCTTGGCACATCTTTGAGATTCTTGGGTTTTGCTGTGTGTTGTACTTTCTGTCTTTTATTGCTGAATCCTGTTTTGTCACGTGGGTGTGCCACGATTTGTTGATTTATTCACCTGCTCCTGGATGTTTGGATTGCTTCCTGTTCAAGATTATTATGAATAAAAGTGCCGCAAGCTACGGCGCAACACAAAAGGAAGAACAACCAGTTAAAACGTGAAGGAAGATATCTCCAGAGAAGAGAGACCGGTGACAAATAAGCACATGAAAAGATGCTCAACATCATTAGTCACCAGGGAAGTGCAAGACCAAACCGCAGTGAGATGCTATTTCCCTCTTACCAGAATGACTTTTATGAAAAAAAAAAAAAAAGGAAAATAGGAAGTGTTGGTGAGCATATGGAAAAGGTGTAAGTTTCATACGTTACTTTGAGAATGTAAAATGGTGCAGCAACTTGGAAAATAATTTAGGGATTCTTCCAAAAGTTAAACACAGAAATGTCATGTGACCCAGCAGTCCTACTCATGAGTAAATACACAAAAGAATTGAAAATAGATGTTCCAACAAAAACTTGTACACAACTGTTCATAGCAGCGCTAATTCACAATTTGGGAAACAACTCAAATGCCTATCAGTGGATGAATGAATAAATGTGGTCCATTAGGCAATGGAATATTACTTAGCCATTAAAGAAATGAAGTGCTGACATGTGCTACAACATGGATAACCTTAAAAACATTTTACTAAGTAAAAATAGACACAAACGTGCATTGTATGATTGCGTTTATACAAAATGTCCAGAATAGGCAGATCTATTGAGACAAAACAAAGCAGGCTGGTGCTTGCCAGGGCTTGGGGAAGGGGAGAATGGGAGTGACTGCTTAATATGGATAGCGTTTCCTTTGGAAGTGATGAAAATGATTTGGAACTAGAGAGTGGTGATGGTTGTGTATGCTTTAAAATGGTTTAAATGGTAGATTTTATATGTATTTTATGGCTATAAAAAAGGATATGAAAATGCTGTTTTCATTTGTATGCACATCTGAGAGTAGACATGCATTTTCATTTCTCTTGAGTAACTACTTAACCAGTAGAATTGTGAGGCTGTGTGGTAAGTGTATCTTTAACTTTATAAGAAACTGGCAAACTGTTTTCCCAAGCGGTTGTATCGTTTTACATCCCTGCTGCTAAGGTGGGAGCAGTTATTTCACATCCTTGCCAACACTTGTGGTTGTCAGTCTTTTTAAATTTAGTTACTCTAGTGGGAGTTGTGCTTTACCAAAGATGTTCTAGTTGAGTATCTTTTCCTGTATTTATTAGCTCTTTCAGGTTTTTGTTAAAATCTTCTGCTGACTTTTTAGTTGGGCTATTTATCTCTTACATTTGAGTTTTTAAGCGTTCTTTATGTATTCTGGATTCAGTTTCTTTGTTAGATATTTGTATTGCAAATATTTTTTTCTCTGGGGCTTACCTTTCTATTTGATTAATGATATCACTCAGAAGGGCAGACATTTTTAGTTTTAAGTCCATTTATATCAATTGTCTTTAGCTAGTGGTT
>SJYW01047181.1:296990-323591 GCA_006410735.1 Raphicerus campestris
AAAAAAAAAAAAAAAGGAAAATAGGAAGTGTTGGTGAGCATATGGAAAAGGTGTAAGTTTCATACGTTACTTTGAGAATGTAAAATGGTGCAGCAACTTGGAAAATAATTTAGGGATTCTTCCAAAAGTTAAACACAGAAATGTCATGTGACCCAGCAGTCCTACTCATGAGTAAATACACAAAAGAATTGAAAATAGATGTTCCAACAAAAACTTGTACACAACTGTTCATAGCAGCACTAATTCACAATTTGGGAAACAACTCAAATGCCTATCAGTGGATGAATGAATAAATGTGGTCCATTAGGCAATGGAATATTACTTAGCCATTAAAGAAATGAAGTGCTGACATGTGCTACAACATGGATAACCTTAAAAACATTTTACTAAGTAAAAATAGACACAAACGTGCATTGTATGATTGCGTTTATACAAAATGTCCAGAATAGGCAGATCTATTGAGACAAAACAAAGCAGGCTGGTGCTTCCCAGGGCTTGGGGAAGGGGAGAATGGGAGTGACTGCTTAATATGGATAGTGTTTCCTTTGGAAGTGATGAAAATGATTTGGAACTAGAGAGTGGTGATGGTTGTGTATGCTTTAAAATGGTTTAAATGGTAGATTTTATATGTATTTTATGGCTATAAAAAAGGATATGAAAATGCTGTTTTCATTTGTATGCACATCTGAGAGTAGACATGCATTTTCATTTCTCTTGAGTAACTACTTAACCAGTAGAATTGTGAGGCTGTGTGGTAAGTGTATCTTTAACTTTATAAGAAACTGGCAAACTGTTTTCCCAAGCGGTTGTATCGTTTTACATCCCTGCTGCTAAGGTGGGAGCAGTTATTTCACATCCTTGCCAACACTTGTGGTTGTCAGTCTTTTTAAATTTAGTTACTCTAGTGGGAGTTGTGCTTTACCAAAGATGTTCTAGTTGAGTATCTTTTCCTGTATTTATTAGCTCTTTCAGGTTTTTGTTAAAATCTTCTGCTGACTTTTTAGTTGGGCTATTTATCTCTTACATTTGAGTTTTTAAGCGTTCTTTATGTATTCTGGATTCAGTTTCTTTGTTAGATATTTGTATTGCAAATATTTTTTTCTCTGGGGCTTACCTTTCTATTTGATTAATGATATCACTCAAAAGGGCAGACATTTTTAGTTTTAAGTCCATTTATATCAATTGTCTTTAGCTAGTGGTTTGTGCTCTCTGTATCCTGTTTAAGAAACTTTGTCTCACCCATCATCATAAAGATTTTCTCCTATGTTTTCTTCTGAAGGCATTATGGTCTTAGCTTTTATCTACTATCTATTTTGAGTTACCTTTTAACTGGAAAGAGTTTAGGATTGAGGTTTATTATTTTGAGTGCGTATACGCAGTTGTTCCTGCATGTTTGAAGAGTAATTGAGAATCTGTGTGGCTTTGTTTCAGGACTCAGCTCCAGTCCATTNCCTGTTTAAGAAACTTTGTCTCGCCCATCATCATAAAGATTTTCTCCTATGTTTTCTTCTGAAGGCATGATGGTCTTAGCTTTTATCTACTATCTGTTTTGAGTTACCTTTTAACTGGAAAGAGTTTAGGATTGAGGTTTATTATTTTGAGTGTGTATACGCAGTTGTTCCTGCATGTTTGAAGAGTAATTGAGAATCTGTGTGGCTTTGTTTCAGGACTCAGCTCCAGTCCATTTTGGCTTATTCACCATTGGCCTGAAAACTACCCTGTCTTCATGACTGTTGTTTTACAGTAATTCTTGAAGTCGTGTAGTGAACCTTCCAGTTGTGCTTCATTTTTAGAACTGTGTTATCTAGTCTAGATCCTTTGCATTTCCATATAAGTTTAAAATCAGCTTGCCAGTTTCTACAAAAAGCCTGCTTGAATTTTGACTGGCATTGCATTAACTCCTTAGATCAACTTGAGGGATATTGGCATTTTAACAATATCGAGTCTCAGCCAGTGGTCATGGACTGTCTTTCCGTCTGTGTTCACCTTCCTTCATTTCTCTTAGCAGTGATTTGTAGTAGTCAGTATAGGTCTTATATGTGTTTTATCACATTTATTCGTATTTTGTGATTTTAAATGTTATGAGTGGGTTTTTAAATTTTAAAATTTCCAATTGTTTATTTCTACTGTGGGAATACCGTATGGTTGGATGGCACCAGTGACTTGATGGACATGAGTTTGAGCAAGTTCCGGGAGTTGGTGATGGAGAGGAAAGCCTGGCATGCTGCAGTCCAAGGAGTTGTAGAGTCACACATGACTGAGTGGCTCAGCTGAACTGAATTGTTACTGTATAGAAATGCTGTTGATTTTTATATTGTTTATTTATCTTGTGACCTTTCTAAATTCACTTATTTGTTTCAGTAGCTTTTTTGTAGTCCTTTAAGATTTTTATGCAAAGATAATCCTGACAGTTATAAATAGGAACCATTTTACTTCTGTCTTTTCAGTTTAAATGCTTTTTATTTCTTTTTCTTCCTTTATTCCATTGTCTAGGATGTTCAGTGCAGTGTTTAACAGAAATGGTGACGATGGACACTCACTCGTTCCCAATCTTAGGAAGAAGGAGCTTAGTATCTTTTCATTGAATATGATGTTAGGTGAAGATTTTATGTAAAAATGCATTTTTTGAGGTTGAGGGAATTTTCTAGTTTGCATAGAGTTTGATCATTAGTGGATGTTCAATTTTGTTATATGCTTTTTCTGTATCTGTTGAGATGATCATATGGTTTTTCCTCTTTTTTTGTGATAAATATGGTGAATTATAGTAGTTAATTTTTGAATGTTAGATAATATTTCATCCTTGGCACAAACCAGTTGGTCATGATATTATTATCTTTTTACTGTATTGCTAGATTTAATTTGCTACAATTTTGTTAAGAATATTTAGAACTATATTGATGAGGGATATTCTAATCTTTTCTTGTAATCCTTCTGTCTGGTTTCTGTATCAGGGTAATGTTGGCCTCACACAATAACTTGGAAAGTGTTTCCTCTTCATTTATTATTGAGATTTGTGTAGGACTGGCATTGTTTCTTCCTTAAACATTTAACAGGATTTATTCGTTTAGCTGTCCTGGATTTCTTTTATGAATTCGGTTCATTGACATAGAGCTATGAAGAGTTTCTGTTTCTTCTTGGGTCAGTCCTGGTGATCTGTGTTTCAAGGAATCTGCCCATTTCACTTAAGTTGTCAAAGTTGTTAGCATAAGGTTGTTTATAATATTCCCCTATTATCATTTTAATGCCTTGGGATTTGCATGGTTTTCCCTCTTTCATTTCTGAGCCTGGGATTCTTAAAAAAATGAAGCAGAACAAAACCCCTGTGTCTGTCTCCACACCTGCCCAGTTACAACAGAATCTCCTGGGATGGTAGGGAGGGTGTGGATGTGTGGTTTTGACAGCTGTTCAGGTAATTCTTGTGCAGCCAGAATTGAGAGTCTTTGACACAGAGGAAGGAGGGATAATCTTTACTTACTGGTGGTCTGGGCAGGCCGCCCAGAAGGGAGAGAAGGACGATCTGAAAGAGTGGAGAAGGATACAGGACCGTTGTCTCAACACAGGGTCTGTATGGAGAATAGGAGGCCAGTGGCCTTGATGGGACTTTGAGTTTGGTGTGGACNGTGTGGATGTGTGGTTTTGACAGCTGTTCAGGTAATTCTTGTGCAGCCAGAATTGAGAGTCTTTGACGCAGAGGAAGGAGGGATAATCTTTACTTACTGGTGGTCTGGGCAGGCCTCCCAGAAGGGAGAGAAGGACGATCTGAAAGAGTGGAGAAGGATACAGGACCCTTGTCTCAACACAGGGTCTGTATGGAGAATAGGAGGCCAGTGGCCTTGATGGGACTTTGAGTTTGGTGTGGACCCTAGGCAGACCTGCAGGTGTGGAGGGCATTCTGTACATGCCAGGTTTTGGAGCCAGTGAAAAATAGGAAGGAAAGCAGCTGGCCAGGAGACAAGGAATGCCAGGCCACATAGCTTAGACTTCCTTCTCTGCAGGGTTGTTGTTTGTTTTAAAGTGAGATTTACTGAGGGATAATTTGCATCCAATCCTTGAGGAAATCAACCCTGAACATTCATTGGAAGGACTGATGCTGAAGCTGAAGCTTCAATACTTTGGCCACCTGATGAGAACAGGAAAAGACTTTGATGCAGGGAAAGATTGAGGGCAGGAGGAGAAGGGGATGACAGAGGATGAGGTGGTTGGATGGCATCCCTGACTCAATGGACATGAGTTTGAACAAACTCTAGGAGATGGTGAAGGACAGGGAAGCCTGGAGTGCTGCAGTCCTTGTGGTTGCAAAGAGCTGGACACTCCTCAGCGAGAGTTTGCATTCAGCAAAATGCACTCATTTTCGTGTCCTGTTCTATGAGTTTTGAAACATGTCATGTAACAATCAATAGATCTATGTAACTCCATAGATTTCCCTGTGTCCTTCCGGAGTCAGATCCTTCCCCACCCTACCCACTCCCAGCACNAGCAAAATACACTCATTTTCGTGTCCTGTTCTATGAGTTTTGAAACATAGTCATGTAACAATCACCATAGATCTATGTAACTCCATAGATTTCCCTGTGTCCTTCCGGAGTCAGATCCTTCCCCACCCTACCCACTCCCAGCACCCATGAATCTGTTTTCCATCCTTTAAGGCTTCTCCAGGATGATATATAAGCGGACTCACACAGTGTACAGCCTCTGGGTCCAGCTTCTTTCACTCTGCCTAATTTTGCAGGGGTTTGAGCAGTAACTGATGTGATCAGAATCATGGTGAGTGCTGACTCTGACACCTCATTTATGAATCAGAAAGAAGAGGATGAAGACAGGGAGGCCGTTACGGGAAAGAGTGACATAGCGATATTCATGGTGATCTCATTGTCAGGGACCTGCCACCAGCCTTCTATACCTGTCTCCTGGAGTTCTAACCACAGCCCTATCAGGTTGGGAGATTCCTTCTGTCTTTTACAGGTGAGGATGTTGAAAACAGAGAAATCAAGGAATGGTGGACCCGGGATGTGAACGCGGGGGCTGTGGCTTGAAGCCTGCAGGGAGGGGTACTTGCCCGACACAGCATCTGATGCGCACACTGAGGAGTGGCCATTGGTCAAGTTATTTAAAAAATTTTAAGGATACCTGTACCCTCGGCCACTGCAGTTCATTGTCTGGAAATTTATGCTGAGGAATCATGGTTGCGAAGAAGCGTTTATTAGAAAGGGTGTTAGGTATTGATAAACAGAAAACCCAGATACCAGCTGAAAGCTGCTGACAGATGGTCAGAGATGAGGAGATACAGTTAGGCTAGCCAACCTCTAAAAATAATAGTGTAAAATATGACTAATTTGATGTATCACATCAAGTACTAGAAACTATTCCTAAACTGGGGCATACAGTGAGGACCCATAATTTGTCTAGAAAGCATTAGGTAGACCGTGTCCAGAAGGGAGGGTCACGTAGTTCATTGATGATGTGGTTTTTAGTTCACTGATGATATGGTTTTTGTTTTCTCCTTGGTGCTTATCTGCATGACTCCAGTTTTCTGCAGCAATAAAGGAAAAATGGACAAAAACACAACTGTAGATCACACGCACGCACACACACGTCATATGCCTTGAGAATCTGACATACTTTTCATAGACCTGTTATACCTGCTTTTTTAAACAAAAGCAGGTGGGAGTTCTTTCTGTTGTACTTTTAAATGGGAAGCATACGCTGGCCTGTCCAGAGTGAGAGGAGATGCTTGAGTGAGAGTGTGTGTCCGCCATGAGCCCTGCACCGGGGGTGGGCCCACTGCCCTCCTCCGTGCCCGGCTCCAGCAAGAGCCTGCTCTGATGGACTGCCTGGGTTGACCGAGAGTCAGCCTTGTGTCGTGTGTGTGTGTGTGTGTGTGTGTGTGTGTGTGTGGCCTCAGCAAGGCCTGACCGCTCTTGAGTGGGGTCAGCAACATCTGGGAGCTGTGGGATTACAAAATGAGGTGACAAGTGAAATATCCCTTCTTGGTTATCTTTGAGCTGGGATGCTGATAGATTTCAGTGTCATATTTAAAACCAAGCTTCAGAGAGGTTTCAGTACTTATCTAATGTTGCTGAAAACATCTTATTAGAATATTAAAACTTAATGGCTGCTTTCGGACCCTGAGGGCAGCTCACAGTAAGACACGCATTTATTCTATAAGGTGGTGAACCTGCTTATATGTGTGTACATATGCGTGCACACACATTTATGTATACATACACACCCCCGCATTTAAAATCAAAGTTTTTCAGGAGAGCACTCACCCCTAACCACATATGATACTCTCTGATATTTTGTTCAATTGCATCTTGTTAAAAACTGTTTGCACCCCCCAGATTGAAAAATACTGAACCCTATTTTGTCATCTAGCCTTCTGTGTGACTGCATGAACATTTTAAACTTGCGGCGTTAAGCAAATGTGTGAGGACTTTGTATTGTTGTTTTATTTTCCGCATCAACTACTGGCTGTGGTGGCCTCTTCTTTGGTTTCTCTGAGTCTGGCTCTGAGCACAGGTTGGAGCCTGGAGCAGAGGGGTGCCCCCCCCAGCTGCCCATCCCCAGTTGCCTGGGGAATGCATGCTCAAAGGCCACACATGGCAGGGGGAGGGGGGAGCCAGGAAACTGGGGCAAAGCAGAGCCCCTGAGCCTCGGAAGTGGATCACTGGCGGGTCTTTGAAACCTGAGGGACTAGCTTGGGTTTCAAATGTGGGCTCCCTTGGGCCTCCCTGGAGGCGCGGCCCCCCTCCTTTATGTTTATATGCTCTCCCGCTTGGTGGACAGGACCACCAACGGAGCAAGGCTTGGTTTTCCCTGGCAACCTGGGAGGGGATGGGAACATGATTTTTAAAATAGATGCTGAGGGCCTGGAGAGCAGGCCCTGAGAGATGCAGTCCCTACAGGTCTGTAGTGATGGTTCTTTGGCCTCCTGAGCTGGTGGGCGCAGACTTTGCATCCTGGGACGAGAACACTACTTACAGTGAGTGGAAAGGGCAGACGTCCGCTTCGAAAACAAGTGAGACCCAGAACACATACGCTCTCTCCTCTCTTCCCAGGAGAGGAGGCAGCATGTGCACATACCAGCTCTTTCCGAAGGCCCAGACTTCTGCTAANATCATGGTTGCGAAGAAGCGTTTATTAGAAAGGGTGTTAGGTATTGATAAACAGAAAACCCAGATACCAGCTGAAAGCTGCTGACAGATGGTCAGAGATGAGGAGATACAGTTAGGCTAGCCAACCTCTAAAAATAATAGTGTAAAATATGACTAATTTGATGTATCACATCAAGTACTAGAAACTATTCCTAAACCGGGGCATACAGTGAGGACCCATAATTTGTCTAGAAAGCATTAGGTAGACCGTGTCCAGAAGGGAGGGTCACGTAGTTCATTGATGATATGGTTTTTAGTTCACTGATGATATGGTTTTTGTTTTCTCCTTGGTGCTTATCTGCATGACTCCAGTTTTCTGCAGCAATAAAGGAAAAATGGACAAAAACACAACTGTAGATCACACGCACGCACACACACGTCATATGCCTTGAGAATCTGACATACTTTTCATAGACCTGTTATACCTGCTTTTTTAAACAAAAGCAGGTGGGAGTTCTTTCTGTTGTACTTTTAAATGGGAAGCATACGCTGGCCTGTCCAGAGTGAGAGGAGATGCTTGAGTGAGAGTGTGTGTCCACCATGAGCCCTGCACCGGGGGTGGGCCCACTGCCCTCCTCCGTGCCCGGCTCCAGCAAGAGCCTGCTCTGATGGACTGCCTGGGTTGACCGAGAGTCAGCCTTGTGTCGTGTGTGTGTGTGTGTGGCCTCAGCAAGGCCTGACCGCTCTTGAGTGGGGTCAGCAACATCTGGGAGCTGTGGGATTACAAAATGAGGTGACAAGTGAAATATCCCTTCTTGGTTATCTTTGAGCTGGGATGCTGATAGATTTCAGTGTCATATTTAAAACCAAGCTTCAGAGAGGTTTCAGTACTTATCTAATGTTGCTGAAAACATCTTATTAGAATATTAAAACTTAATGGCTGCTTTCGGACCCTGAGGGCAGCTCACAGTAAGACACGCATTTATTCTATAAGGTGGTGAACCTGCTTATATGTGTGTACATATGTGTGCACACACATTTATGTATACATACACACCCCCGCATTTAAAATCAAAGTTTTTCAGGAGAGCACTCACCCCTAACCACATATGATACTCTCTGATATTTTGTTCACTTGCATCTTGTTAAAAACTGTTTGCACCCCCCAGATTGAAAAATACTGAACCCTATTTTGTCATCTAGCCTTCTGTGTGACTGCATGAACATTTTAAACTTGCGGCGTTAAGCAAATGTGTGAGGACTTTGTATTGTCGTTTTATTTTCCGCATCAACTACTGGCTGTGGTGGCCTCTTCTTTGGTTTCTCTGAGTCTGGCTCTGAGCACAGGTTGGAGCCTGGAGCAGAGGGGTGCCCCCCCCAGCTGCCCATCCCCAGTTGCCTGGGGAATGCATGCTCAAAGGCCACACATGGCAGGGGGAGGGGGGAGCCAGGAAACTGGGGCAAAGCAGAGCCCCTGAGCCTCGGAAGTGGATCACTGGCGGGTCTTTGAAACCTGAGGGACTAGCTTGGGTTTCAAATGTGGGCTCCCTTGGGCCTCCCTGGAGGCGCGGCCCCCCTCCTTTATGTTTATATGCTCTCCCGCTTGGTGGACAGGACCACCAACGGAGCAAGGCTTGGTTTTCCCTGGCAACCTGGGAGGGGATGGGAACATGATTTTTAAAATAGATGCTGAGGGCCTGGAGAGCAGGCCCTGAGAGATGCAGTCCCTACAGGTCTGTAGTGATGGTTCTTTGGCCTCCTGAGCTGGTGGGCGCAGACTTTGCATCCTGGGACGAGAACACTACTTACAGTGAGTGGAAAGGGCAGACGTCCGCTTCGAAAACAAGTGAGACCCAGAACACATACGCTCTCTCCTCTCTTCCCAGGAGAGGAGGCAGCATGTGCACATACCAGCTCTTTCCGAAGGCCCAGACTTCTGCTAAGATGTCTTGTGTCAGGGCTATTTTCAGGCCTTTTCTAGCATTTATATTGCGGTCCCTAAAGACTAAAAAACTTTCCCAAGCACAGCTCCTTTCATTAGCCACACCAGGTGCCAGTCTCTCCAGCCTGCTGGCTGGGAGCTTGGGGAGCTGTGGTGTGGCTTCTGTTACCCAGAGTGATCTCCATGAGCTTGGCAGCGGCTGTTAGCTGCACCAGCTGAGAACGGCTGGGCGCTTCCCAGAGCAGCCGGAGCTTGTCCCAGCCTGGCCTGTGCTTCTCTTTGCTCTTTGTGCCATGCCTGTTTGCTCAGAGCTGAAGGGGGATGGGTCTGTTGAAGGAAACGTGCTTTTGGGGCTGTGGGGTCACAGTCATTTTCTGCCCAGCGAGTGCCCTTGTGTGTTCCTGGGCCAACCCTGGCATCCTGAGGCATCTTCTCTCCAGGAGAGTGGCCCCAACAGCAGTAGCCGATGGACCAGGGCTTGCATCCTCTGAATGCTGGAGCCAGGGCCAGCTTGTTGGGGTCGGGTCCACCGGGAAAGGCCACCTGACTTCAGGCTGACCTCTTCCATGGCCACCCACCACTGGTTGCTCAGCCTTGGGTCCCCTCACCCNATGTTCCTGGGCCAACCCTGGCGTCCTGAGGCATCTTCTCTCCAGGAGAGTGGCCCCAACAGCCGTAGCCGATGGACCAGGGCTTGCATCCTCTGAATGCTGGAGCCAGGGCCAGCTTGTTGGGTGGCCGGGAAAGGCCACCTGACTTCAGGCTGACCTCTTCCATGGCCACCCACCACTGGTTGCTCAGCCTTGGGTCCCCTCACCCAGCTCAATGTAGCCTCTCTTCTTTTCCCATCTTGAAATGCAAGGGAAGATCACCCACAAAACAGCAGCAGCAGCAGGTCCAGCCTGCCCTTACTTCCCTATTTTCATCTTCCCATTTTCCTTCCTCCTCCTTTGGTGAGACGTTTGCACTTTTACAGTGATACCCATGTGATCTTGCTTTGCTCACCAATGGAGCCTGACTGTGAGGCTCCCGGAGCATTAGCAGGCCCTTCTGGCACTCCACCCCAAGGATGCTGTCCCCACTGAGCGCAGCGGAGGTGCGTTCTGGCTGGGTTCGACTTGCATACACTGGCTCCTCTAGTGCACGCATGGATGTCCGTCGGCTCCTGTGAGTGGCCTCGGGCCCTGCTGCACGCCGGGGCTCTTTCCTCATCCCAGCTCTCCAGCATCCATCTGGGGCGCGCACCATAGTTCACGCACTTGCTGTGCTGTTGGCTTGGTTTCTGGCTTGGGCCATTATGAATGTGGTTTGTAAACATTCTTGTCCCTTTATTCTCCATTGAGGATGCCAGGGGTCCTCGATTATCTGTAGCCCCACTTCCCAGGGCAAGCTTGCCTCCATCTGTAACAGGGCTCCTAGAATTGGGGTCTCAGACCTTAGCTCGCTGGCACCCCTGGCTCTAGCTTGCTCCAAGCCCCTCCCCTACCAGGAGCTGTACCCCCACCCCAGGAAGAGCTGTACCTTCTCCACCCCTGCTGCCATCTAGCCCCTTGGAGTCTCTCCAGCTGCACCCTGCTCCTTGCTCCCCTCTGCTTCCCCCAATCTGGCGGGCCCAGCAAGGCCTGGTGGAAAACTCCCTGGTCATGAAAATGGGGTGGCTCTTCTCTGCTCCACAGTTCTGTCCCGCTGCACTATACTCTGTCACTCAGCGGTGCTGCTGTTCACGCCTTCAGTGAGCAGGGGACATGCCTGGCATGTCCCGGGCACCATGTGTGCAGCAGGGCATGGGGATGAGGGAGAGCCCATAGCGTGGGGTGCCTCCAGCTGAACTGCAGCAACCAGGGATGTGTGCCACCAGGAAGGGAAAGTTGGGGGTGGGTGTTGCCAGCAGGGAGGAGCTTAAGGGGTCTAAGTCGGGAACTGAGCTGAAACTCAGGGACAGCAGGAAATAGCCAAACCTGAGTGGGGGGAAAAGCTGTGGCAGTTTAAACAAAGCATGTGGCTGTAAATGCATTGACACTGCTGTCATGAGACATGGTGTTGTCTGCCCTCCCTTGTGACTGGATCTTGGAGCCCTGAGATGCTAAGTAAGGGGCTGATGGCCCTTGTGCTGTGAGGGAGCCCGACCCCGACAAGGCCATGTAGCACTGAGCTTGCAGTGGACAGCCTCCTCACCAGGCCCTGACTTGGGAGGGGAGTGGCCTTTACATGATCTCAGCCCTTGGCATCAGGACCCCAGCAGGGGCCTTAGACTTTGAGATAAGTGTCCTGCTGGGGCCCTTTGGGACTCTTGGCCCAAAGACTGTAAGTGTGGGGAACTATCTTGGGCCACCAAGTCCAGGGTGGTTTGTTACATGCAGCAGTGGCTAGAACAGAGCGGTGGCTCCCCCAGAGAGTGGGTGGGGCCTTGGGGTAAAGTGGGAGTAGTTCTGGACACAGGTGCTGGATGGGAGGGTGGGGTATGAATCATAACAGGTGCAATAGTGATAATTACTTGAGTTTTCATCCTACACTTTTCATTGTCTGTGTAGCTGGGGGCCCTTCTGGCTTCTTCTTAGCTGACTGTGAAGGAAAGATGCTTACACCTCATCGAATCATGAAAGATGCTTACACCTCATCGAATCATGATTTGCATGCATGTTTCCTAGGGTCGCCATAAGAAAACTTCACAAAGTGAGTGGCTTAGACAACAGAAATTTATCCTCTCCCAGTTCTGGAGACCAGGAGTCCAAAATCAAGTTTTGGCAGGGCCGTGCTCCTCCTGAACGCCCTAGGATAGGACTCTCCCTGCCTCTTCCAGCTTCTCTTGGCTCCAGGTGTCCCTTGGCTTGTGGCCACATCCCTCCAGGACCTGCCTCCATCTTCACGTGGTTTTCTTTCTTGTGTCTCCCCTCCATGATGCTCTCACAAGGACCTTTGTCAGTGGATTTAGGGCCCATTCGGGTGACCTGGAATGATGGCACCTTAACTCTGTGATCTGAATGACATCTGCAAAGTCCCTTTTTGCAAATAACATCACTTCTCAAGCTCTGAGTGAACGTTCTTTGTCGCCTGCTGTAGCACATGAGAAGGCAAGAGAAGAACCTGCGTGGGGCCAGGAGGAGGCGGGTGGCCCTGGTGGGGCGGGGCCTGGCTTTGTGGCCAGCTGCAGGGAGGAGGGTGTGGGCTGGGGCTGGCAGGCATTCACCTTCTCCAGGATATAGTTCATTGAGGCTTTATCAGCAGGAAAATGGAAGCCACGGCCACTTTCTGACTTTGTGGGAAGTTATCAAAATGAGAGTGTGGTGGAAACTCACTGCTTTGTTAAATAATTTTGCATTGACTCAGAAGGGAAACAGGAAAGGGCCTTCTATCTTTTTATGTGAGTTTTTATCTCTGCTAGTGGGACCTTTCTTTTAAGTAGCTTTTCTACAGAAATACCCATTGAATCTTTAGTGTGAACAGGAAGTCAGATATGCTGACTAACTTTTCCTTTATTTTAATGGCATTTCTATTGTTTTGAAAATGAAGAAAGAAAACAAAGAGTATAAGCTACTTCCTCGTGCCCAAGGTACGTCTTCTCTGTGCCATTTGTGTGTGTGCACACACACACATGCATGTACACACATGTACACATACATAGGACATTTATGTAGATGGTGGTTTCCCAAGGATGTGTTCACACCTTAGAAGGTTTTGCAACTTGCTTTTTTCACTTAGTACTAGATATGTGTGCTCTGCATTGCACTGTGAAGCCTTGCACAAGTCTGTGAGGGCCGTGTGCCTGTGTCCCTCACCCCGTGGTGGAAATTTAGGTGTCTCTCTTGTCTGTCATATCCTTGACAGTTTTTCTTGGGGTACCCCAGGGAGTACTTATATAGGAGTCTATTCTCTGGAGAAGGGAATGGCAACCCACTCCAATTTTCTTGCTTGGACAATTCCATGAACAGAGGAGCCTGGTGGGCTCTAGGCTATGGGGTCGCAAGAGTTGGACATGACTAAGTGACACACACACACACACACACACACACACACACACACANGTGGCAACCCACTCCAGTTTTCTTGCTTGGAGAATTCCATGAACAGAGGAGCCTGGTGGGCTCTAGGCTATGGGGTCGCAAGAGTTGGACATGACTAAGTGACTCACACACACACACACACACACACACACACACACTCCATTGAGTATTTGTGTAGGAGTCTTAAAACTGAAATATTTGAGTCAGAGGGTGTATGTATTTTTAATTTTGACTGGAGTCGGCTGGGCTGTCTGCCAGGACAGTATTGTGCCCCTCAAGCTCACAAGAGCCTTTCTTCTCTCTCACCCACCCAGAGCATTTCTGGTGTGTGTAGTCCTGACCACTGTGATCAGGAAAAGGGAAAGTCATGGGTCTCTGACCCCCTCGCTTATTTGTGATTTATTGGTTGTTTGCATTTTCTCCTTGAAACACCTGGCCTTGGTCTTCACCTACTTTAATAAACATTGAGTTGTTTCCCTTTCACTGATTTTATTGATTTGGGGAATTTCTTTCATTTCAGAGTATTCTGGGGGGTGGGGTGGGAAAAAAGCCTGTTTGAAAGCATTTTATCCGTAAACTTTTAATAGTTACAGATGAACTTTGACTGGAGACCCTTGGGACCATCACCTGCTTTTCTGATTAATCTGGGGTATCCTGAGGGGTCCAAGCCTTTCATGTCCGCTGCTGTGAGACAGGTGTCAGTCAGCTTTGACTGTGCCAGCCTGGCCCCCAGCCCCAGGACAGACAGTGGCATCCATCCGTGCTGCCGCTGCTTGACTGCTTCAGTTGTGTCTGGTTCTTTGTGACCCCCATGGACTATAACCTACTAGGCTCCTCCATCTGTGAGCCTCTCCAGGCAAGAATGCTGAGTGGGTTGCCATGCCCTCCTCCAGGGGGATCTTCCCCACCCAGGGATTGAATCCGTGTTTCTTATGTCTCCNGCCCACATGACCCCTTCCCCATCCCTTTTCAACGTCTGCCTAATACCAATTAATATGTCGAGCACCCACTCTTCAGCAAACTCTGCTAAGTGAGTGTGTAAGGGCTTGAACAGCTGCCCTGGACAGAAGAGCAATTGATGGAAAAAAATGGGGCAAAGCTTGGGACTCACAGCCCAAAGGCAAGCACTTTGTTTAACGGGTGATTTCTTTAGGAACATGCTGGGGACTCAGGTCTGGGGACCACAAGGGCCTTTTCTACCTACAAACTTATGCTGTGTCCAGAAAGCCAGCAGCAGGGACTGACACTCTAACAGGACCCAGTTGCCTTATCTGTGCGGCTGTGGAGTAGTTTGGACAACCTCTCTTGAAAGCAGCTTAAAATCAATGAAACCAAGCAACAAAGAATGAAGAGGAATTTTGAGTTTTGTGTTAACAAGATCATATTGTTTGCTTAACGTCTTTCTCAGCAACAACCAGTAGATCCTGTAAGTAGCGATAAACATCTCTGTGTCTCAGAATGAGTCTTAAGGCCAAATCTCTGTGGGCTTGAATGACAGCGCCTGAAGAATGGGGCTGTTTTGATCTTAAATGCAGGGGGAGGGAGAGTGGACAAGAAAGCAGCTAAGAAGAAAGGGCCCACTCTAGCCAGGTCAGGAGAGTGTTTTATTAGCCATGGGATGGGTGCTCTGCAGGCATTTCAAACATCTCCAGAGATGACCTCATGGCTGGTTTTCTCTTTTCAGTGTCAAGTTCAGAGGGAGGTGGGTCAGGGAGAAATTCAGTGCAGAGTTGAGGTGCTGTTGTTCAGTCGCTCAGTCGTGTTCGACTCTTTGCGACCCCAGGTACTGCAGCACACCAGGCTTCCCTGTCCATCACCAGCTCCCGGAGCTTGCTCACACTCATGTCCATCAAGTCAGTGATGCCATCCAACCATCTCATCCTCTGTCATCCCTGCCTCCTCCTGCCCTCAATCTTTCCCAGCATAAGGTCTTTTCCAATGCGGCGGCTCTTCGCATCAGGTGGCCAGAGTACTGGAGGTTCAGCTTCAGCACCAGTCCTTTCCGTGAATATTCAAGACTGATTCCTTTAGGATGGACTAGTTTGGCCTCCTTGTTGTTCAAGTAATCCAACACCACAGGGTGGAGAAATGGAAAAGCACTCTGACAAGATTCTTTCCTTACATCCAGATGTTTGCTGTATTTGGGGCGGAGGGTGGGGAAGAACCATAAAGAGTCTTGGTTTTGGTTTTATATTTAGTAAGTGTTGTTAAACTTTTCAAAGTTTGTGTTTGATAATAGTTAAAATAGGATGAATAAAAATTACATTGAGGATGTATATTTTTGTTTTTCTGATCTATACATGCTTTTGAAAAACTCTCTAGCTGACTTTTTATTTTCACAACCTCTGAGAAGAGTTGAAAGATAAAAGATCACAGTGCTATCTGATCATCAGCTGAGCTTCTTTCTGAGAAAGGTGAAGATATCTGAGCTGGATGTTCCTTCTCTGATTTATTATTGGCTCTGGGGCAACAATACACAAACCTGTCGGTATAGAAGGGTGCTGCACGGACTCTCAGTCTCCTAGTTACATAGACTCCTTTGGGGTGGAATAAAACAGGGAACGCCTTCTCCCCGCTCCGAGCTGAACTGCCTCCTAAGTTTTCCAGCTCTCGCACACTGCTATGGGCTGGACCCTTTACCTCGATGGCACTCGCGTCTACGAGTATGTTCACGACATCCCAGTCCCAGGCGCCGCGTAGCCTTCTAACAGCCTTCCTTCCCTCCCCAAGTCTCCCCAAGCAGCAGTCCTGCAGACTCTGCCGCTAACTTTGACTCCGTGTCATTTCAGCCACTCACATTCAAGGTCAGACCAGGGAACTCATGACGATTGAACTGTACCAGCTCCAGTGCCTTGCTCACTCTGCATAGAGGATGCCAACCGTGGGGGTAGGGAGGCTTGAGGGGTCAACAGTGCCATCAGCGGCAAGATGGCAGAGCCCTGGTGGTCCCTGTACTGAATAACACCTATGCTCTTACTCACAGGGAAGATAGGGTTGAAATCGTTCAGTTGGTTCATGATATCTTCTTTATGTACACTGAGTTCTGGTACCTCCCTGGAGAGCAGGGTCCCTGTCCTGGGCTGGTTTCCCTTGCACCTAACTGAGTCCCTGCGTGGGTTTGGGGATCCAGGTGTCTAGTCTGCTGCTGGGACTAGATCAGGAGCCCAGAAGAAAGTCTTTGGCTACTCCTTGCTAGGTTCTTTTTCTGCTCCCAGGCAGAGCTGGGCGACTAAGCAGTCTGTTTAGTGACGCCCTTTTGTGCCCTGTTTTTCAGCTACCTGGGAACAAAGGTGTCTGTTCCAAAGGGACAGATTGGGAAATTTAATTAGAGGGTTTACAGTAAAAACAAAAGCAAAACAAGGATGTACACGTCTTGAGAAAACTAGTTCCTCAAATTCACAGCAAAATTATCTGAATCAGGACAAGGATTAATTTTTCCACCATGGTTGATAAAAATTTTCCTAAGAACTGAAGAAGCCCCTCAGCTGGATGTCAGACACAATTTGAATTACAGATTGGAGCTTGTCGAGTGATTCTATAGGATCCAGGCATACGGTCCTGAATGTTCCTAAGGAGTATTGTAATTCCTTATAATAGATCAATTGCTCTCATTTTCCTAAGGGGATTTTTCAACATATATAACCAGGTCTGCTCCATCACTTGGAAGCAGAATGTTTCCACCCGCTGGCAAAGTTGCAAAGGCTTAGTATTTTTTAAAAGTTATTTAGTTCTAAGTCAGCAAATGTATATTCAGCCACTCCATCATGTCAGACTCGTTGTAACCCCATGGACTGTAGCCCGGGGGGCTTCTCTATCCATGGGATTTTCCAGGCACAAATACGGCAATGGGTTGCCATTTCCTTCTCCTGGGGGTTATTCCCACCCCAGGGACTGAACCCACATCTTCTGCATTGCAGGCAGATTCTTTACCACTGAACCACCAGGGAAGTCAGTAAGTACATGCATATATGTGTGTGTGCGTGTCTGTTGTGGGTGCATATATAGTTTTTTTGATGTATAATTTATGTATCATAAGGTAGTCAATAGTTTACATATACACAAGTATACAATTTAACAGTATTTAGAAAATGTATTGAATTGTCCAGTCACCACAATTCAGGTTTTAAACAATTCAATTGCCCACCCCCGGCCCCCAAATTCCTTTTACCTTCTTTCACTTTCCATTCTCAACCCCACCCCGAGGAAACCACTAAACCGTTTTCTCTTCCTATATATATTTGACTTCTCCAGACACTCCATATAAATGGAATAATGCAATTCATAGTTTTTCATGTCTTCCTCTTTCACTCAGCATAATTTTTTTGAGGTTCATCCAACCTGTAGCATGATCATTCTTTTCTATAGTATTCCATGTAGTATGGATGCACTACATTTCTTAAAAAAACAAAACAAAACAAAAAGAACCTATATTTTGAATAGAAGCTACATGACACTGTGATAAATGTGTTGGGAGTTCAGAGAAAATTTAAGATATGATGCTACTCTAAAGGTCCTCTGAATTTAATTGGAGGGACAAATTAAGACACAAGCAGCAATAAACAAGTCTGTAACTACGTGTGGTGATGGATGGTAACTAGGCTTGTTGTAGTGATCATGATAGAGTATTTACAATAGATTGGGTACATAATATCCAGTCTTTTTGTTGTATTCCTAAAACTAGGAGACAGTCAAACAACACAGATTTAAGCTACATGGGTGGACTTAGATACAGATTTGTTTTTTCAATAATAAATACTACAGTATTACCCAATGCAAGGAGATCCAACCAGTCCATTCTGAAGGAGATCAGCCCTGGGATTGCTTTGGAAGGAATGATGCTAAAGCTGAAACTCCAGTACTTTGGCCACCTCATGCGAAGAGTTGACTCATTGGAAAAGACTCTGATGCTGGGAGGGATTGGGGGCAGGAGGAGAAGGGGACAACAGAGGANTGTGTGTGTGTGTGTGTGTGTGTGCATGTATTCCTGAAAAATGGTGCACAGTAGAACTGGAGGACTGCATTCCAAAAGCTTTTCATGGATTTAGGAGTTCCTGCTCACTAGGCGGCTTGTAGGACTAGTTTTCCATACATCATCTTGATTGTATTTTTAGCCAAATGATAAAACTCACCACCCCCCCGACACACACACCCTCCACGCCTCTTGCTTCTCTGGAATGACAGTGCACAAGTGACAGTTCATCACAGTGTCATAAGTAACGCAGCATGTTTTCCTAGAAGGCAGTTACGTTCCCCAGCCAGATGCTGGGCTCCTTGATGGTTCTCTTGTGTGTCCTTGATGGTTCTCACACATGGCTTTCACTGGACCCTTCACTCTTCACAGGGTGCTGTGTGCTCATGGGGGGTCTTCTCTCCACTGTAAGGTTCTGCTCCAGAGTGGGGTGGCCCCGGCCGGGTGCTATCTCAGAAGCTGTNGTGTCCTTGATGGTTCTCACACATGGCTTTCACTGGACCCTTCACAGGGTGCTGTGTGCTCATGGGGGGTCTTCTCTCCACTGTAAGGTTCTGCTCCAGAGTGGGGTGGCCCCGGCCGGGTGCTATCTCAGAAGCTGTGTTCCTGATCGTGTCAGTCAGGGTTTTCCAGGGAAACAGAACCAAGGGGGTGTCGGGTGGTGGGAGAGGGAGGGAGGGGTTATTTTAAGGACTTGGTCACTTGACTGGGGAGGCTGGCAGGTCTGAAACCTGCAAGGTGAGTTGGAGGCAGACTTCTCTTTCTTAGAGGGAGATCAATATTTTTCCTACCAAGGACATCAACATATTGGATGAGGCATACACTCATTATGGAGGGTTATCTGCTTTACTCAGGGCTTCCCTGACAGTAAAGAATCTGCTTGCAATGCAGGAGACCCAGGTTCGCTCCCTGGGTCAGGAAGATCCCCTGGAGGAGGGAATGGCAATCCACTCCAGTGTTCTTTCCTGGTGAATTCCATGGACAGAGGAGCCTGGGGGCGACTGCAGTCTATGGGGTTGCAAAGAATCAGACAGGACTGAGCAACTAACACTTTGACTTTCTGCTTTACTCTAAGTCTACCAACTTAAATGGTGATGTTATTCCAAACATTTCTTCACAGAAGCCTCTGAAATAGTTTGATCGTTTATCTGGGCATTGTGGCCCAGCCAAGTTGACATGTAAACTTAATCATCCTGATCAACACCCCAAGTGCCTCAACCCCGTGGTGGGTTAGGTGTGTGAGCTTGTTTAGGATGTATAAGGATGAGGGGTGACCTGCTCCGCATGCAGGCAGGGCTTGTGTCTCATCTCCAGAGGCCATGAGGCCTGGCACCAGTGTGGAGGAAGGTGGCGTTTCTTGTATTCTGATGGCATGGGGGTGTGGCTCTGGCCTTGTGTGGGCTGAGCCCCATGCTTGCTAACTTGCCTCGTTGGGATTGCGCCTTCATTCCAGCACCTCTGTCCCCACACTTAGGGCTGCCCGAGCTCCTCAGTGCCTCCGGGGTTGTTGCTTGCCGTCCTCTTTCTATGAAATGCTTCATTTCCTGGCATGGACACAGTGGATGTATTTATTAGCTGAAAGGCTTGGTGCTCCGCATCCTGATATTTTCTTTTGCTGGCAGAAACCTTTGTTCAGTTCATGGTCTGGCCATCCTGTCCTGCCCTCCATGTCGCTGAAGTTGACCTGTCTGCCTGGCATGCTCTTATCAAGGCTCTTGGGCCGTCCTGTTAATTGGACGGTAAATAATCACAGTGAGACAGAAGAAAAGCACAGTGGTGTCCTGGGGCAGGTTTGGCCTAGTCCTCAGGTTTACATGGCCTTGGAAGTGACTTGCTTGGTGAATAAAGGGAGGGAGGCAGACAGGAGCACTGCAGCGTTCCCTTAATGAAGGAGGTTCTTTTTTGTTTCCATTAGGTGTGGTGTTTGAGGCTAGTGAATGAATGAATGGGAGAGTGGGCTGGTCCCAGAGGTTGGAAGGGATTAGGGTGGCAGGTGGGTGCCCGAGGGGCACAGGTGCCAGCCCTGCACCCCAGGGTTAGGAGGCAGTTTGATGTTCAGTTGCTCAGTTGTGTCCAACTCTTTGCAACCCCATGGACTGCAGCATGCCAGGCTTCCCTATCCTTTACCATCTCCCAGAGCTTGCTCAGACTCATGTCCGTTGAATCATTGATGCCATCCAACCATCTTGTCCTTTGTCATCCCTTTCTCTTCTTGCCCTCAGTCTTTACCAGCATCAGGGTCTTTTCAGATGAGTTGACTCCTTGCATCAGGTGGCCAAAGTGTTGGAGCTTCAGCTTCAGCATCAGTCCTTCCAATGAATATTAAGGGTTGATTTCCTCTAGGATTGGCTAATTTGATCTCCTTGCAGTCCAAGGGACTCTCAAGAGTCTTATCCAACACCACACTTCAAAAGCATTCATTCTTCGGCACTCAGCCTTCTCTATGGTCCAACTCTCACATCTATACATGCAGCAGAAGGGAATGTCAGTTCTGAGCCTGGCATCGGTGTGTCTGGTGCCTTCCCAGATGCTGAGGCTCAGAGAGGGACATCACTAGGATTTTGGGGACCCGCAGCTTCGCCTTGTTTCTGGGTGTGTGGGGCACAGTGCACCACTCCCAGACCGCTGAAGCTTCCAAAGAAGCCCCTCCGGTCATGTTATTTCTTAGAAAAGCATGGCCTGCTTGGCAGCCAGGGTCATGCCTGAGGGTGCGGCTGCTGTGTGCTCAGGGGCTGGCAGGGCCTTTGTGGTGCCCCAAGGCTGACCCTCTCCCATCTGGGAGGCAAGCTGGGGTGCTGGAGAGCTGGCACTTGAGATGCCCTATGACAACAGCGAGTGCCAGAGCTGTGCGGCAACTCCAGCTCCTACCCCGTCCCCACTCCCAGGCTCCAAAGCACCAGCTGCTTATCTTGAAAGTACCTTCTGGAACTTCCTTGGGTGGCCCAGTGGTGTGTCTGGAGTCTCCACACCTGGGACCCCTGTGGGGCCCCCTAGTGATGGCCCTGAGACCAGATTGCTGTCTTAACACACTTGCAGAAATGATAGCCAGGAGGTGTGTGTATGTGTCTGTGTACCTATGTAGGTGTAGAGACTCCAGACACACCACTGGGCCACCCAAGGAAGTTCCAGGAGGTACTTTCAAGATAAGCAGCTGGTGCTTTGGAGCCTGGAAGTAGGGACGGGGTAGGAGCTGGAGTTGCCGCACAGCTCTGGCACTCGCTGTTGTCATAGGGCATCTCCAGTGCCCTATGCACACACACAGGCTCAGTCTGATCTGACTCTGCTACTGCACGGCTCTGAGACCAGATTGCTATCTTAACACACTTGCAGAAATGATAGCCAGGAGGAGTGTGTGTGTGTGTGTGTATGTGTGTGTGTGTGTGTGTACGTGTGCATGCGTGCACACACACAGGCTCAGTCCGGTCTGACTCTGCTACTGCATGGACTGTAGCCCACTAGCCCACCAGGCTCGTCCATCCGTGGAATTTTCCAGGCAAGAATACTGGAGTGGGTTGTCATTTCCTCCTCCAGGGGATCTTCCTGACCCAGAGGTTGAACCCGCATCTCCTGCACTGGCAGGCAGGTTCTTTACCCACTGAGCCGTCGGGAAAGCCCATGCCAGGAAAAAAACATTCTTTCTGCCTTTTTTCTCTTCTTTGAGGAAAGCATGTCTGTAGGTAGAAGGTTGGGAAACAGCCATTTGATCATTTTTTAATTTTTCAGCCCTACCCTCAGTCAGGATGTTCTTGGAACCATAAAGCTTGAAAGAGATAATGAAGCGTATGTAGTTTGTGATCCACGTGTGCCGAAGGTTGTGTTCTGTGGGTAAGTTTAACGGTTAGAGGCTTAACCACAAAGAAAGAGAAACGAATTTAAACACAGTTTACAGAGATTATGTACTGGGCTCTTTCATCTGTGTACACAAGGGAATATTGTTAGAAATTAAGAACTTGGAAACATTCAAATTGGTTTTTATTTTATTTGTCCAGCATAATCTTTGTGGTGTTTTATTTGGATCAAAATGGCAATGATTTCTTGACTTAACCATCAACATAGAGTTTAAATGAAGGTTAATTACCATTTGAAAGCTTGTGATACATAAGAGCTGCGTAAATGAGTCAGATGGTGTTTATTTCTGGTGTTTATTGATGCCAGGTGTTTAGAAGCTGCCATTTGCATTTGGACATCAGTGGGGTTCAGTCTGTTCGCAGCCAGTGGGAGTGGTGGAAGGCCTCTACCTAGAAGCTGCAGAGTGGCTGGAACTTTTCTGAAACGGAATATTTGGAGTGTACAGTACAGCTGCCGGGGACTCAAGAACACTGCCGTGGGGCTGTAACTCCCTTCTCTCTCTGCCTGCTTGATTTCAGAGAGACGAGGAACAAGGCCCAGACTTCTGTCACTGACTAATCGGGCCAGAGTCTCCCTGGCCTCTGTTACATGCCCATCTGTTTAAAGTTCTGGTCTAGAGGATGGCTGAACATGCAAAATGCTTCTTGAGACTGTGGATGTATTTTACCAGTTTTCTGGCTGTCTCTTGTGGGAAGCAAAAGCATAATTCTTTGAAAGTCCAAAGGCTTGGACAGGTTAACTCAGGGTCTGTCTGGTCCCTGAGTACAGTATGAACAGACCCTGTCCCACGGGTGATGGAGCCTGTGTGCACGGTTCATGTAGGGTAAGTCTGGAAGCCGCAAGCCAAACCAAACAGCACACATCTGCAGAGAGCGATCGCAGTTAAAACTTCCTGCTTTTAGAACTCTTTTATTGTTTCCATACAAGTACACCTTTGTAAATCTACTTTTCTGATAAAAGTGTTTTAAAGTGAAAGTCACCGTTTTAAACATTTGTAAGTGTTCAGTTCAGGCATCAAGTACCTTCGCTCTGTTGTGCAGCCATCACCATCCTCCAGACCCAGAACGTCTTCATTTTCTGAAACTGAGACTCCCCAACCCCCTCCCGCAGCACCCACCATTCCACTTCTGTCTCTACCTCTGTCTGTCTGCGGTCTCTCCTGTCACTATACTAGGCACCGCAAACAAATGGAATTATAGAGTATTGCCCCTTTGTATCTGGCTAAGAGTAAAGGTGTTTTTAAAAACACTTGAGTCAAATTAATGTAGTTCTTTTACTCTTTTTCCTTCATATTTTATGGTGAAAATGATTATTTTGGTATACAGTTCTGTGAGTTTAAATGCATGTATAGGTTTGTGTAACCACTTGCACAGGATGGAATAATTCCATCCCCCCAAGTTCTTCTCGGTTCAGGCAAACCTCAGAGATATTGCAGGTTCAGTTCCAGATTATTACAATACAGTGAGTCTCCTGATAGAGCAAATCACATGAAATTGTTGCTTTCCAGAGGCATGTAAAAGTTTTATTTACACTCCACTGTAGTATATTAAGTGTGCAGTCTCACTGTGTCTGAAAAAACAGTGCATACATAGTTTATGCATTAAAATGTAATGCATTTGATAATTTATGCATTAAAATGCATTATTTGTATCTTTTTTAAGATTCCATGTGTAAGAGATATATGGTATTTGTCTTTCTCTATCTGATTTAGTTCACTTGGTATGAAAATCTCCAGGTCCATCCAAGCTGCTGCAGATGGCATTATTTCGATCTTTGTAATGGTTGAATGATATTCCATTGTATATGGGTACCACATCTTTGGGGCTTCGCTGGTGGTCTCAGATTGTAAAGAATCTGCCTGCAATGCAGGAGACCTGATCCCTAGGTTGGTAAGGTCCCCTGGCAAAGGGAATAGCAACCCACTCCAATATTCTTGCCCGGAGAATTCCGGATGAACGGACAGAGGAGCTTGGCGGGCTCTGTCCGAGGGGTTGGGTTGTAAAGAGTCGAACACGACTGAGTGACTAGCACACACACAAGCCACATCTTTTTTTTTTTTTTTAATTTTTTTATTTGATTAATTAATTAATTGTTTTTGGCTACACTTGGTCTTCGTTGCTGTGCACAGGCTTTCTCTAGTTATGGCTCACAGGCTCTGGAGTGCCAGCTCGGTATTTATAGCGCACCAGCTTAGTTGCTCTATGGCATGTGGGATCTTCCCAGACCAGGGATTGAACCGGGGTCCCCTGCATTGGCAGGCAGATTCTTAACCACTGGACTACCAGGGAAGTCTGACAAGCCACATCTTTATCTTCAGCTGTCGATGGGCGTTTAGATCGCTTTCTTGTCTTGGCTATTGCAAACAGCAGTGTAATGAACACTGGGGTGCATGTATCCTTCTGAACCATGTTATCCTCTGGATATATGCCCAGGAGCGAGATTGTTGGATTATACAGTAACTATGTTTTCAGTTTCTTAACGAACCTCCATCCTGTTATCCATAGTGGCTACGCCAATTTGCATTCCCACCAACATTGTAGGAGGATTCCCTTTTCTCCACACTCTCCAGCCTTTATTGTTTGCAGACTTTTGATGATAGCCTTCCTGACTGGTGTGAAGTGATATCTCGATATTGTTTTGATTTGTGTTTCTCTCAGTAATTAGTAGTATTGAATATCTTTTATGTGCCTCTTGTCAATCTATCTGTATGTCTTCTTTGTATTGATAGAAATGTCTGTTTAGGTCTTATGCCTAACAGATGAACTTATTTACATAACAGAAACAGACTCATTGACTTAGAGAACAAACTTATGGTTACCAGGGGGAAAGAGTGGGGTGGGTGGGCGGTTAGAGAGTTTGGGATTGACACGTATGCACTGCTATATTTAAAGTAGATAGCCAACAAGGACCTATCGTATAGCATGGGGAATTGTGCTCAATACTCTAATAACCTAAATGGGAAAAGAATTGGGAAAAGAATAGATACGTGTATACATATAACTGAATCACTTTGCTATATACCTAAAACAAATATAACATTGTTAATCAACTATAATATAAAACAAAAATTAAAATAAAAATTTGTTTACAAAGGCAAAAAAAAAATTACTGCTAAAGAATGCTAACCATCATCTGAGCCTTCAGCAAGTTGTAGTAGTAATATCAGACATCACTGATCATAGATCACCATAACAAACACAATAAAAATGGAAAAGTTTAAAATATTCTGAGAATTACCAAAATGTAACACCAAGACACAAAGTGATCAAGTGCTGCTGGAAAAAATTGTGCCAGTAGACTCGCTCTTAGAAGGGTTGTTGGAAACCTTCAATTTATAAAAAGTAGTATCTGCCAAGGGCAGTAAAATGAGGTCTGCCTTTATGTTCACACCCTCTCATCACCACTGAAAACTGACTTAATCTGTCCTTGTAGTTTACTTGTTTATGAATGTCCTATAAGTGGAGCCATAGAGTAGATAGCCTATTAAGACTGGCTTCTTTCCTAAGGATAACACCTTTGAGGCTCACTCAAGTTGTTGCATATAATGACATTTGATTTTTTTCTGGTCACTGAGTAGTATTCTGTTGTACGCTTAAATGGAGCGGCCATAAATATTTGCTTGTCAGCCTTTCTGTGAAGGTATGGTTGCATTTACTTAGGGTAAATACTCATGAATGAGGTTTTCGGGCCACTTGATAAGTGTATGTTTAACTTTATAAAAACCAGTGTCTGTCTTGTCTGGAGTGTCTGTCTTGTTTTACATTCTTACCAACAACCTGTGAGAGTTTGAGTTGCTCCACATTCTCACCCATACTTGGCTTTGTTAGTTGGTTTTTCATTGGAATAGAGTTGATATACAGTGCAGACTCTTTACCAGCTGCGCTACAAGGGAAGCCCAAGTTACAGGTGTACAGTATAGTGGGTCACTGTGGTTTAAAGGTTACACTCCATTTATAGTTCTTATAAAATATTGACTGCATTCCCCATATTGTACAGTATATCCTTGTGGCTTATTTTATACCTGCTGTAATAAGTTATTTATATTATTTTATACCTAATATAATAAGGCACCTCTTAATCCCCTGGGCCTATCCTGCCCCTCCCTACTTCCCTCTCACTACTGGTAACCACTAATTTGTTCTCTATATCTGTGAGTCTGCTCCTTTTTTGTTATAATCACTAGTTTGTTGTATTTTTAGATTCCATGCATAAGTGATATCATACAGTATTTGTTTTTCTCTAACATATTTCACTTGGCATAGTACCCTCCGGGTCTATTTATGTTGCTGCAAATGGCAAAGTTCCATCCTTTTATGACTAATATTCCATTATACATACATACATATACATATACATATATATAGTTGTGTTTATACATTCATCTATTGATGGACACTTAGATTACTTCTGTAGCTTGACAGTTATAAATAATGTTGCTGTGAATACTGGGGTGCATGCATCTTATAGAACTAGTGGTTTGGATTTTTGGGATATATAACCAAGAGTGAAATTTCTGATTCATATGATAATTCTGCTTTTGTTTTTTGAAAAGCCTCCATACTGTTTTCCACAGTGGCTGCACTATTTTTTTTTAACCATTCTAATTTGCTTACTGCATATCTCCTCGTGGTTTCAGTTTGCATTCCTAGTGACTGATGGCATTAAACATTTTCTCATGAACTTATTTGCAATCCCTGTATCTAGTTTGGTGAAGTATCTTGCATTTTATTGGGTTGATTTTTTTTT